>SJXQ01006404.1:408415-442881 GCA_006408695.1 Aepyceros melampus
TAGCCAGGCAGGCTCCTCTGTCCATGGGATTTTCAAGGCAACAATATTGGAGTGGGTTACCATTTCTTTTTCCAGGCGATCTTTCTGACCCAGGGATCAAACCTGCATTTCCTACATCTCAGGCTGATTCTTTACCACTGAGCCACCTGGGAAGCCCTCTATATAATATGACCTGCCCCATCTTATTCTTATCCTTCTAAATCAATGTATTTCTTTGAATTTTTATATTATTTTTATAATAATTTGTCATATAAGATTTTAAGTTCTATTTACATTTGATTAGGCTTCATAGATTAATTGGGAAAAATTATATCATTATAACAATGTCTTCTTATGGACATTATAATAATGTCCATAAACATGGTTTCTCCATTTATTTACTTCGCCTTGAAAGTTTAAATCTTTCTGTTTTAAACTTTTCACTTCTCAAAATTTTTTTGGAATCTCTTTTCTAAATATTTATCTGATTGTTTGCTAACTTACAGGCATACACTGCATTTTTTATATTGATCATTTAGAAAAAAATTTGAAGGTTTCTTTGAAATCTTAAAATTTATTAGTACATGATCTTTGTTTTCTTTTTAATAAGTTAATGATAAATTATAAATTTTTATATTATTTTTAAAATTTTCTTCATCTTATGTAATAGGTACAGAATCTCCAATACAAAAATGAGTGCAAATCTATACTGTCTCTGAAATTTTAAAAATGTTTCACTATTAAGTATAATGTTGGCTACAGATTTAGTCACTGTTTTATTCATTTTGAAGAATTTTCTCTTTACAGGTTGTTATGGGGCTTCCCTGGTGGCTCAGAGGTTAAAGCGTTTGCCTCCAATGTGGGAGACCTGGGTTCGATCCCTGGGTTGGGAAGATCACCTGGAGAAGGAAATGGCAAACCACTCCAGTATTCTTGCTTGGAGAATCTCATGGACTGAGGAGCCTGGTGGGCTGCAGTCCATGGGGTCACAAAGAGTCGGACTCGACTGAGTGACTTTACATATATATGGGGCTTCCCAGGTGGCGCTTTTTTCTCTTTACAGGTTGTTATGGGGCTTCCCTGGTGGCTCAGAGGTTAAAGCGTTTGCCTCCAATGTGGGAGACCTGGGTTCGATCCCTGGGTTGGGAAGATCACCTGGAGAAGGAAATGGCAACCACTCCAGTATTCTTGCTTGGAGAATCTCATGGACTGAGGAGCCTGGTGGGCTGCAGTCCATGGGGTCACAAAGAGTCGGACTCGACTGAGTGACTTTACATATATATGGGGCTTCCCAGGTGGCGCTAGTGGTAAAGAACTCACCTACCAAAGCAGGAGATGTAACAAACACAGATTTGATTCCTGGATGGAGAAGATCCCCTGCAGGAGGGCATGGCAACCCACTCAAGTATTCTTGTCTGGAAAATCCCATGGACAAGGGAGCCTGGCAGGCTACAGTTCATAGGGTTGCAAGAGCCAGGCATGACTGATGCGACTGCTCATGCATGCACAGAGGTTGTTATGAGTTTTTATCATAAAGTATTAAGTTTCTTCAGTTTTTCCACATTTGGTAAGTGGTCTTATGCCATTTTTTTTCCTTTAATTTGTTAGTGTAGTGAGTTGTTTCCATAGATTTTAATATTAAGAAAAACTCACATTCCTGAAATGTATTTAATCTGGACATGATGAATTTACTTTTAATATAGTAACATATTATTGGATATATTTTATTCATAATTTATTTTGTTTCATTTTAATTATAGTAAAATACACATAACATACAATTTTCTTTCTTAACAGTTTTAAAGTGTACAGTTCAGTATTGCTAAGTATATCCACATTGTTGTGCAATCAATCTCCAGAATTTTTCATCTTGTAAAACTGAAACTCTACACCTATTTAAAAAAGTCTCCGTTTTCTTCTCCTCCCAGCCCTCAACAATCATACCATTCTACTTTACCTATTTATTTGACTACTTTAGGTATGTTATAGAAGTAGAATCACAGATAAAAATGAGTCTTATTTGTGGTTGCCTTATTTCATTTAGCATGTCCTCAAGATTCATAGGTTCATCTGATATGTTGTAGCATGTGTCAAAATTTCCTTCTTTTTAAGGCTGAATAATATTCCATTGTACATTTCATTGTTTTATAGCCTCCACCTTTTAGCTATTGTGAATAATGCTGCTATGAACATAGTTACAACTATCTCCTTTGTTTTATGATTTTTTTTTAGATTTTATTTTATGATTTTTAATCTATGTTTCACAAATGAGATATGGTCTCAATATTTTTTCTCACAATATCCTTATCTGGTTCACATTATGATACTAATAAAATTAGTCATAAACAATTTATTTTTTTCCTTCCTAGAACAGTTTGTTTTTTATTGAGATTTTCTGTTCCCTAAATGTTTGAAAGTGTTAGTTGCTCAGCCATGTCTGACTCTTTGTAACCCTACAGCTTATAGCCTGCCAGACCCCTCTGTCCATGGGATTCTCTAGGCAAGTATACTGGAGTGGATTACGATACCCTCCTTCAAGGGATCTTCTCAACCTAGGGATTGAACCCAGGTCTCCTGCATTGCAGGCAAATTCTTTACTGTCTGAGCCACCAGGGAAACCCCAAGTGTTTGGTAGAGACAGTCTTTAAAAACCATTTGGATCTAATATTTTTATTGTGGTATAATTTTAACTATTTTACAATTTATTTATTATTCCAAGGCCTATTCAGATTTTCTATTACTTTTTTAGTCAATTGTGGTAAATTAGTTTTCTAGAAATTTGTCTACATCATCTATTTTTTCAGATATATTCACAAAACATGTCTCACACCATTTTCTTCTTAATTTGTACTTGTTATAATTATTCCTTACTTTTTATTCTTAATATTTTTATTTCTTTTCCCTTATAGCTTACTTTTTTCAGCCAACTTGCCCCATGTTTGACAATAGTTTAGTAACCAGGATTTTTAGTTCTTTTTCTTGTATTTTTAAAAAATTTTATTAATTGTGGCTCTACTTTTGAATGTTTCCTTTCTTCATCTTTGGCTTTATTCTTGTGTTTTTTCTAGTTTTTTTGAGTTTAATAATAATTCAATAACATTCAGTCTTTCTTCTCTTATAAGAATTTGAGACTGCAATTTTTCTTCTATATATCACTTTAGCTTCATTCTTGGCTGGCAAGAGCTTCACTCTTGGCAAGCTAGATATGCAGATGATACACCCTAATGGCAGTAAGCAAAAAGGAACTTAAAAGCCTCTTGACAAGGGTGAAAGAGGAGAGTGAAAAAGCTGGTTTAAAACTCAACATTCAAAAAACTAACATCATAGCATCCCACATCCCTTCATGGCAAATAGATGGGGAAAAGTGGAAACAGTGGCAGATTTTATTTTCTTGGGCTCCTAAATTACTGTGAATGGTAATGGCAGCCTTGAAACTCAAATTTGATGCTTAGTCCTTGGAAGAAAAGCTATGAAAAATCTAAAGAGTGTATTGAAAAATCAGAGATATAACTTTGCTGGCAAAGATCCGTATAGCCAGAGCTATGGTTTTTCCAGAGGTCATGTATGGGTATGAGATTTGGACCATAAAGAAGGCTGAGAACTGAAGAATTGATGCTTTCAAATTGTGGTACTGGAGAAGACTCGAAAGTCCCTTGGATAGCAAGAAGATCAAACCAGCCAATCCTAAAGAAAATCAATGTTGAATATTCATTGGAAGGACTGATCTTGGAGCTGAAGGGCCAATACATTGACTGCCTGATGTGAAGAGCCTACGTCATTTGAAAAGACCCTGATGCTGGGAAGGATTGAGAGCAGGAGGAGAAGATGGCAACAGAGGATGAGACGGTTGGATGACATCACCAATTCAGTGGACATGAGTATAGAAAGCTCTGGGAGATAGTGAAGGACAGGGAAGCCTGGCATGCTGCAGTCCAGGGAGTCACAATAGTTGGATACAACTTAGTGACTGAACAACAACAGCAACAACAAATTTTATGTAGTATTTTTATTTTTATTAAATTTTAAATATTTTCAATATTGGTTATAATTTCTTTTGACACATTTTTAAAAAAAATTTTAATTTAAAATAAGGAATTTTTCTTTCTTTTGGATTGTTAAATTATTCACCATCTTTAACATTACCAATTGTTAACTTGAACTAATAAATTTTTAATTATCTAAGTGACTTTTAATAATTGAATTTTTAAATGTATCTCCATCACCAGTAGCAGCAGACATTTGGGTTCTGTCAGTTTCATAGTAAACAAAATAAAGTTCTATAATGTAAAACTCAAGTAAATTGTTGACTCTTGAAAATTTCTCTTTTTTGTAATTTTTTTATATGTATCTTCTTTTGATGAAATTTGGTAGTGAGTTCTAATATTATACATGCTGGAGCAAAATATTTTAATGATTAAATCCTGTTAACCCTACCATTTTACCAGATACCTAAAGACTATAATCGTGAAAAAATATTAAAGGCAGAGACAATGTAGGGCTGAAGCCTATAACCCATATGGTGATCTAGTCTACTGATCTCTCTTATCCCATGGAAGAATCAAGGGCTTCTATTGCCAAGTCAGCAAACCCAGAAGTGGAAGATATCTAAGCATCTCTCAATATGCACTTCCCGGGGACCAACTCTGCTATCTCTTAACCCTTTTAAAGGTAGAAGGGTTCTTTTATCAAGATAAGTCTTTGGAACTGGCGCTACAATATCAGTCCCATGAAAGAAAAGTCAGAGAAGAGAAAACATAAGGGGGAATCCAAAAGAAAGAAAGTGAAGTCGCTCGGTTGTGTCCGACTCTTTGTGACCCCATGGACTGTAGCCCACTAGGCTCCTCCATCCATGGAATTTTCTAGGCAAGAGTACTGGAGAGGGTTGCCATTTCCTTCTCCAGGGGATCTTCCCCACTCAGGGATCAAACCCAGGTCTCTCGCATTGCAGGCAGAGGGGAACCAAAAAGAGGAATGTGTTTAACCCAAGTAGGTTCATTTTATCGTCTTGTTGATTCCTTTCAATAAAAGCACCACATTCCAGAAAAGGAGGGACACTTTGCATGCATAAGGACTTCGTTTTTGTCTCTGACCCACTTCAGAATTCTTTTTTCTTGAGGAGAAGATAGAAGCAATGGCATTTGTCTCCTGCCCCACACCTCAGTCCTCAATAGTCAAACTGATGACTGCAGGCAAGAGCACTTGGCACATCCAAATAGGGTTGCACCAGGACTGAAAGATCGAATGCTTCCTACAGCCAGATTTAGCCTTGACCTTGTGATTAATTCAAGATAGAAGTGGAAAAGTGAGTTCATAAGAGAACTCAGGTGCTTGGGATTTTATAAAATGACTTGAATGGAGGAAGGATATGAGTCTGGGAAGAATAATGAGGATGGTATCTCTAGTGAGAGGGGGATGTCTAGCACAAATTAGGCAAATGTGATACTCAGATTGGTTGATGGATCATTCATTATTACTGAATATTTATAATAATAATAGCAAGTATTTATATAGCATCTACTATGTACTAAGTTCTTGATATTTATTAAATTATTTAACATTTATAAAAACTCTATGATGTTATTGCCATCTCTAATTTATACATGCTACAACTGCAGCATGGAAAATTTAAAGATCACATAACTAGTAGGTGACAGAACTGATATTCTAACCTAGGCAGACTAGTCATAGAGCCCATGCTCTCCTTAACCACTATGCTACATATGGTCTTTTAATATATTATTAATTGAAGTAATGCCCAAGTAAATGCTAAGTGAAATATAGCATTGAATTGTAACATACCTGAGAAAAAGTAGCTACCAAAGAATCTAAGAGAAGAACACAATGATCCTCATAGATTCATCCCAAATGGATAAATTATATCTGAGACCTAAAAAAAATAAATAGTAATTGTTCAAGAAGACAGTCAGAGGTGGATTCCAGACAGAGGAAAGAAAAATATGAAAAGGACCCCAGGCTTGAACTATATGTATCTTAAAGGTTCATTGAAGACACTATGAGGAGAAGCAATAAGAAAAGGCACTGTAGTAAACTGAGGCATAGCCCTACTAGAGAGGTATTACCAGAGTTGGACCCAACTAGATAAGAAATAAAATTGACAAAATTAAAAAAACCATAAAACCCAAGAGAAGCCATTTTCCTCTTGGGTAAGAAGACAAATGCTTGAAGTGTAAGGGAAACAAAGACAGAAATTGTTTTCTTGACTTCTGGCAAGTTGATAGCCTGAAACATGTCAGACACATAAATTACAGTGTTCAATAATTTTTATGTATTTCTCTTCATAGTCTTTCTACAAGACTTTAAGTTACTAAAGAACAGAAATCATGCTGAAATTATGTCTAAATTCTATTTAAAAATAACCCAAAGAAAACATCATAGGTGTGTGAGCATTACTTTTGACTGGTGAACAGTAAGTCTCACTCTAATTATTTACATCTTTATAAATATGCTTTGTTTGTTAACATTCTTCTAGACCTTGGTGTCGTTGACTTCTAAGGAAGTAAATAATAAAAAACTTAAGACCACATGATATATTATACAATCTTTGAAACAATCTGCTGAGAGTGAATTTTATCCCTCAGAATATAGTGGCTCCTTATGATCACTATAATGTGAGAAAGCATGGATTTCCATGGAGGAAAAGTGAAAGTTGCTCAGTCGTGTCCAGGTCTTTGCGACTCCATGGAATGTAGCCTGCCAGGATCCTCTGTCCATGGGTTTCTCTGGGCATGAATACTGGAGTGGGTAGCCATTCCCTTCTCTAGAGGATCTTCCCAACCCAGGGATCAAACCCAGGCTTCCTGAATCACAGGCAGATTCTTTACTGTCTAAGCTACCAGGAATGGATACTAAATTCACATTATTTTTCCTATATTTCACTCTGTCACAAGAATAAATGGGCAATTTAATTTAGTTTCACACTTTTTTCTTGTACCTTCAGACAAAATCTAAACCATTAGAGAAATCAGCATTTTTGATACTTGTTAAAAACAATAGACATACTTTACATTGTAGGCTAAAGATGGAATTTTTCTCAGATTTTTTGGCAGCTTTTGAGACCACGAGCTCATTGTGGCCATGTTATGTGAGTTTGGAAGTGAAGCACTCTTAATTTTCTTTAATACAGTAGGGGACACATAGGCAAAAAAGATTTCTGTTGTCCTCATTTAGCTCTGTTTTTAGAACATGGTGGGTGGTTGTATGACACAGAGTGACTTTCCCAGAAATCACTGTAAAAATTATTCACATATACATATCTGTGAATATAAATATGTATTCTTTCTCCTCTTTTCTCTTTGTTTCTTTCTCTCTATACATAAATATGTACATCCATAAATTACATCAGAATATCAGGAGTTTATTAACTATGAAGATAAAAAGTCACCAGAGGAAAAAAAGATATTTTTACAGAAAGTTTTATTTTTAATTAATAAGACAGATCCAACTATTCCCACTATTTACTAATCTCAGGTATCATTCATTCTAAGTATAGTTACTGAGCTCTTACAATGTGCCAGGCACTGTATTAGGCCTTGGGAATATAGTAGTATATAAGACAAACACATCTACTCCTAGAGAGACAGGCCTTACTACAGAATAAATAGGACCTTTAGGGTCAGTTTGAGAGTAGGTGATGTATATGACAGATATACATCCTGTGGGAAGCCAATTAATAAATAGCTTCTGTCATTACCTTTGTCTGAAGGTAACAGACACTGGGAGCTAAATCAATTGTCTCCTAAATTCATTTAGTTCAGTCCTTAACTCATTCAAACAGGACAAACATCAAACAAAATCTCTACATACAAGTAAATATTCAGCAAGTTTTGACAATGCTTTTTAAAACTGCTCCATGCTAAATTTCCTTATGTGCCCATGTCTAAATGTCTCCTGCTTACCTGCATGCAGTAAAGAAACTAACATCTGGTTTTTGCTAATTTGACTCCCACATCAGACCATATCATTTAACCAACTTCAGAACTAAAAAAGATTATTTCTTATCACATGTCAAGTTTAGTAACTACTACAAGGAAAACATGACCATGCTTCCCAAGAGCAGTCCACTTCACACTTTGTTACACATCAGCTGATGTGTAACTTAAGGTTTGGTTTCAAGGGAGTTAAAAAAATTAAAAAGTCCTGTAGCCTACCATGAAGTTAAAGATCAGCCTAAGTGGGTATTGTGGCATTGTTTGCCTTATTATAATTCTTCATTGACTGTGCCAAAGCCCTTGACTGTGTGGATCACAATAAACTGGAAAATTCTGAAAGAGATGGGAATACCAGACCACCGGACCTGCCTCTTGAGAAATCTGTATGCAGGTCAGAAAGCAACAGTTAGAACTGGACATGGAACAACAGACTGGTTCCAAATAGGAAAGGGAGTACATCAAGGCTGTATACTGTCACCCTGCTTATTTAACTTCTATGCAGAGTACATCATGAGAAACACTGAGCTGAAAGAAGATCAAGCTGGAATCAAGATTGCTAGGAGAAATATCAATCACCTCAGATAGGCAGATATGCACCCTTATGGCAGAAAGTGAAGAGGAACCAAAGAGGCTCTTGATGAAAGTGAAAGAGGAGAGTGAAAAAGTTGGCTTAAAGCTCAACATTCAGAAAACGAAGATCATGGCATCCCGTCCCATCACTTCATGGCAAATAGATGGGGAAACAGTGGAAAGAGTGTCAGATTTTAGATTTTGGACTTCAAAATCACTGGAGATGGTGACTGCAGCCGTGAAATTAAAAGACGCTTACTCCTTGGAAGGAAAGTTATGACCAACCTAGAAAGCATATTAAAAAGCAGAGACATTACTTGGCCAACAAAGGTCCGTCTAGTTAAGGCTATGGTTTTTCCAGTGGTCATGTATGGATGTGAGAGTTGGACTGTGAAGAAAGCTGAGCGTCGAAGAATTGATGCCTTTGAACTGTGGTGTTGGAGAAGACTCAAGGAGATCCAACCAGTCCATTCTAAAGGAGATCAGCCCTGAGTGTTCCTTGGAAGGAATGATGCTAAAGCTGAAGCTCCAGTACTTTGGCCACCTCATGGGAAGAGTTGACTCATTGGAAAAGACCCTGATGCTGGGAGGGATTGGGGGCAGGAGGAGAAGGGGACACTTGAGGATGAGATGACTGGATGGCGTCACCGACTCAATGGACGTGAGTCTGAGTGAACTCCAGGAGTTGGTGACGGACAGGGAGGCCTGGCGTGCTGCAATTCATGGGGTCACAAAGAGTGGGACATGACTGAGCGACTGAACTGAACTGAACTGAACTGAATTCCTCCTCATCTAATTATAATTAAAGAACGCTAGTAGAATTTTCAAGTTTCTTAAGAACAGGTTTTTGTTCAAGCTCATTTCTTGTTTTTAATATTTTTTTAAGCAATATATTTCTTCAAGAGTATTGTCTGTCTTTCAAAATAGAAACTATGAACCTTTAAGTGATTTATCCATTCTGAACTCATTCCCTTGTGAAGGCTGCCATATGTCTTTTCTTTTCCTCATACTTGGAATTATATTTTGTATTTCAGTGGTATTGTTTCCTTTTTTACCAGTGATGAAAAGTTTGGCAAATTTCTAAAAGTCTACATATTATATTTCACTGTCATTTTGATCAAAATAAATGGAATATATCCTGTTAATATTTTTACAGAACAAGAGAGGTAAATTCTTTAAAGTAACTTGAGAAGTTTCCTAGACAAAATGTAAGAATTTATAAAATTCTAATCTGGGAAAGATGACCATACAAATCAGTCCTGGGGAATTAATACTTGACTTGGACTATTGTTACCCCATTTCAAAATTCTTAACTGGTAATTCCTGGTGATTCATAATTTCCCAGAAAAATTTCAGGGTGATCAGCATTTTTTAAGGAAAGTCAAATACTTTTGCAGTCATTGGTGTCATACAGTCAATGATATTTTTTTAAAAACAATCTGTATGAGATTAAGTAAACTCTTTTTTATTCTTAGTTTATGAAGAACTTCTTTATGATCATTAATGGATATAATTTTTATCTGTTATTTAATATTCATTGAAGTGACCATATTGTTTTTCTCATTTATTTTATTAAAGTGGGTGACTCACTGATTGATTTTTGAATGTTTCTTGGGATAAATTTGACTTCATTATGACAAATTTATTATATTTATATGTTATTAGTTTCTATTTTCTAATGTATTGTTTAGGATTATTGAAGCAATATTTTTATAAGCAATTAGCCTGTACTTATTTATCTTTTCTTTAAAAGTCCTTGACAGGTTTTATATTAAGGTTTTCTTAGTTTTTTAAAATGAATTTGAAAGTGTTTTCAGTTTGATTGTCTAGGAGAATTATAAAATTAGTGTAATTTTTCTAAAATGTTTGGAATAATTCATAGGTGAAGCCATCTTGAGTTAAAAACATTTTGTAGAAAAATTTTTATTAAGGATTCAATTTATTTAATGGATGTTAGAACTATTCAAATTTTCTATTATTTTATTAGTTTTGAAAATGTGTGTTTTTCTAGAGATTTATCGATTTCATCTAAATTTTCAAGTATAACAGCATAAAATTTTTCACATTATGTTCTTAGTATCCTTGCAATGTTTCTAGGATTGTAATAATATCCTATTTATTTTTGGTTCTTACATTAGTAATTTGTATCTTTTTAGCAGCCTATCTATCTGAGAGTCTTTCCAAAGAACATACTTTTGGCTTTGTTGATTTCTTATAAATATTTGTCTTTTTATTACTTTTTGATTTGTCTTTAATAGTTTCTTTATTTTACTTTTTTGTATTAATTTGTTGAGGGTTCTTATACATTTCTTCAGATGAATTTTCACAATATTGGTTTTCAGCCCTTTTTCTTTTCTAGTATATCTATTTAAGGTTATAAATGTCCCTCTGATCAGAAATCTGGAAAATTCCTAAAAGTTTTGATATGTTATAGTTTCATCATCATTTAGATCAAAATATTTTCAATTTTCCTAGCCATCTCTTATTTTCTACAGAGATGATTTATACATATGTTGGTTGACTTCCAATCATTTGGATTTTTAAAAAATACTACTTTTTATTGATCTCTAGTTTAATTCCACTGAGGTCAAAGAACATACACTAATTGAATTGTCTTCTAAAATTTGAGACTTCCTTGATTATCCAGGGTATGGTCAATTTGGGTAAATATTCCACATATATTTTAATATATAAATAGTTTTAGAGTTAGATAGTTATTGTCTGCTTTATCCATTAATGTGATATATTATAGTCTCTTACTATGATTATGCCTATTTATACTTTTGGGCTCCCTGGTGACTCAGCTGGTAAAGAATCTCCCTGCAATTCAGGAGACCTGGATTCCATTACCAGGTTGGGATGATCCCCTGGAGAAGGGAATAGCTACCCACTCCAGTGTTCTGACCTGGAGAATTCCATGGACTGTATAGACCACGGGGTCACAAAGAGTCAGAAATGACTGAGCAACTTTCACTTTCCATTTATACTTTCATTTCTGTCAGTTTTTAACGTGTATAATTTGAAACTATATTTTCAAGAGTTCATGAATTTAGATTATATAAACCTGGCAGTTTGATCATTCTATCATTTTGAAAAGTCATTACTTGTCCCTAAAAATACTCATTTCTCTGATAATATTATAAATACATTAGTTTTCTTATGGTTATGATTTGCATTATTCCTTTGTCCATTTTTCACTTTCAAATTTTATATTTACATATACTTAAAATGAGCCTTATGTAAGCAACATACAGTTGACTTTTGTTTTTCATCTGAGCTGAAAATCTACCTTTGATTTGGAGATCTGGGGCCTTTAACATTAAATATAATTAGTAATATTTACAGTTATATAGCTATAATATTCCTACTTCTTTTCTATTTGTTCCTTCTCACTTATACAGATTTTTTACTCTCCTTTTTTCCCCACTTCATTTAAACTAGTTAGTTCCTGGAGGAGAAAATGGCAACCCACTTCAATAGCCTTGCTGGGAAAATCCCATGGACAGAGGAGCTTGGCAAGATACAGTCCTAGGAGTCATCAAGAGTTGGCCAGGACTGAGCACACACACACAGACTAGATATTTTCAAGCATTTAATTTTCTATTAGTTTGTTAGTATTTTATAATTGTTTTAAATCTTTACACTAAAGTATGAATTCTTGCTTTCTTATAAGTAAGTAAAGTCACTCAGTCGTGTCCGACTCTTTGTGACCCCATGGACTGCAGCCCACCAGGCTCCTCAGTCCATGAGATTCTCCAAGCAAGAATACTGGAGTGGGTTGCCATTTCCTTCTCCAGGGGATCTTCCCGACCAGGGATTGAACCCAGGTCTCCCGCATTGGAGGCAGACGCTTTAACCTCTGAGCCGGTGTTTTCATCCTTTCCCAAATAATGCTGTTATTACATGTTTGCTAACTTTACTCTTTCTCCCAGTCACTGTTATTTTCCCTGTATTTTAACTTTAGATATAATTTATACTACACAAGAAATTATATTATCATTCTTTTCATCAGTTCATTTCACTTCAGTCACTCAGCCATGTCCGACTCTTTGCAAACCCATGATCCTCAGCACGTCAGGCATCCCTGTCCATCACCAACTCCCAGAGTTTACTCAAACTCATGTCCAGTGAGTCGATGATGCCATCCAACCATCTCGTCCTCTGTCGTCCCCTTCTCCTCCTGCCTTCAATCTTTCCCAGCATCAGGGTCTTTTCAAATGAGTCAGACCTTCCCATCAGGTGGCAAAAGTGTTGAAGTTTCAGCTTCAACATCCGTCCTTCCAGTGAACACTCAGGACTGATCTCCTTTAGGATGGACTGGTTGGATCGCCTGGCAGTCCAAGGGACTCTCAAAAGTCTTCTCTAACACCACAGTTCGAAAGCATCAATTTTTTAGTGCTCAGCTTTCTTTATAGTCCAACTCTCACATCCATACATGACTACTGGAAAAACCATAGCCTTGACTAGAAGGGCCTTTGTTGACAAACTTATGTCTCTGCTTTTTAATATGCTGTCTAGATTGGTCTTAGCTTTTTTTCCAAGGAGCAAGAATCTTTTAATTTCATGGCTTCAGTCACCATCGGCAGTGATTTTGGAGCCCCCAGAATAAACTCTGTCACTGTTTCACCATCTATTTGCCGTGAAGTGATGGGACCAGATGCCATGAACTTCGTTATCTGAATGTTGAGCTTTAAGCCAATTTTTTCACTCTCTTCTTTCACTTTCATCAAGAGGCTCTTTAATTCTTCTTTGCTTTCTGCCATAAGGGTGGTGTCATCTGCATATCTGAGGTGATTGATATTTCTCCTGGCAATCTTGCTTCCAGTTTGTTCTTATCCAACCCAGCGTTTCCCATGATGTACTCTGCATATAAGTTAAACAAGCAGGGTGACAATATACAGCCTTGACGTACTCCTCTCCCAATTTGAAACTAGTCTGTTGTTCCATGTCCAGTTCTAACTGTTGCTTCCTGACCTGTATACAGATTTCTCAAGAAGCAGGTCAGGTGGTCTGGTATTCCCATCTCTTTCAGAAGTTTCCACAGTTTGTCGTGATTGACACAGTCAAAGGCTTTGGCATAGTCAATAAAGCAGAAGTAGATGTTTTTTGGAACTCTCTTGCTTTTTTGATGATCCAGCAGATGTTGGCAATTTGACCTCTGGTTCCTCTGCCTTTTCTAAATCCAGCTTGAACACCTGGAAGTTCGTGGTTCACGTATTGCTGAAGCCTGGCTCGCAGAATTTTGAGCATTACTTTACTGACACGTGCTGCTAAGCTGCTAAGTCACTTCAGTCGTGTCCAACTCTGTGCGACCCCAGAGATGGCAGCCCAGCAGGCTCCGCCATCCCTGGGGTTCTCCAGGCAAGAACATTGGAGTGGGTTGCCATTTCCTTCTCCAATGCATGAAAGTGAAAAATGAAAGTGAATTCACTCAGTCATGTCCAATTCTTAGTGACCCCACGGACTGCAGCCTACCAGGCTCCTCCATCCATGGGATTTTCCAGGCAAGAGTACTGGAGTGGGTTGCCACTGCCTTCTCCGTACTAACACGTGAGATGAGTGCAATTGTGCAGTAGTTTGAGCATTCTTTGGCATTGCCTTTCTTTGGGATTGGAATGAAATTTTACCTTTTCCAGTCCTGTGGTGACTGCTGAGTTTTCCAAATTTGCTGGCATATTGAGTGCATCACTTTCACAGCACCATCTTTTAGGATTTGAAATTGCTCAAGTGGAACTCCATCACCTCCACTAGCTTTATTCACAGTGATGCTTCCTAAGGCCCACTTGACCTCACGTTCTAGGATGTCTGGCTCTAGGTGAGTGATCACACCATTGCATTTTTTCATAGCAAATATTATTTTGTTTACTTGTATTATTTAACAATGGTCATTGATTTCTTTTTCTCTCTCTCTCTCTTTTTTTCTTTCACACTGAGCTTTCTTAAAGGTAAGTCAGTCTGCTACTGGACAAGCTAGCAAAGAAACTATTCCCACAACAAATTAGAGTTTCAGCAGAGCAATTTCCTTCATGAAGACTAATAAAAGGCAACCAAGAAAGGAGTCCAAAAACCTGAATTTTATGCTAGGCACCACTGGGGCTATAAAATATTGAACAAGTTTATCAACTTGTCTATATCCATATTTCCTTTAAAATAAGGGAATGGAAGTAGAGAAAGGCGATTTCAATTTTGATTTTCTAAGATGTTTTTCTTTGCCAGGACTACTTGAGCAGACTGTCATATCATTCTTTCCCTTATTATTTTAAATTATTAATCTGTTTTTATTTAATTGTTACTAATATAATTACATTAAATTAAAGAATAGATTTTATTTTATTAAATTATCTTAATGCAATTAGAGCCACAAGTATCATTAATGCAAATTTTTTTTACTATTGCTACTCAAATCTAAAAGTTGAACCAACTAAAATATTTCCATTTTTTTCTCCAAATCATTATATGAAAATTATGTTTTCAGTTACATTTAACATTCTAATGACTATTAAAACATTTGCCGCTTTTCTGATTACATAATTTTACAGATTATGTATTATCTTCTGTTTATCTGTAATGGTTACTTCCAATACTAAGCATGTATTCATTCACAGACAGCTATAAAGGCAAGTTTTCTTTTGTGGTGTGTTATTTTATGTTGTCAGTTATGTCAAGGGATGTATTAAAATTCTCAAACTTTCATTTTAGTTCACTTTAATTTAAAAAATACACATGCCACATACCTTTCTGGGTGCTGAACAGAATAAAAGGTAAAATACTTGTATTTGGTTAAAGCAATCCGAAGAATTGATGCTTTTGAACTATGGTGTTGGAGAAGACTCTTGAGAGTCCCTTGGTCTGCAAGGAGATCCAGCCAATCCATTCTGAGGAGATCAGCGCTGGGATTTCTTTGGAAGGAATGATGCTAAAGCTGAAGCTCCAGTACTTTGGCCACCTCATGCAAAGAGTTGACTCATTGGAAAAGACCCTGATGCTGGGAGGGATTGGGGGCAGGAGAAGAAGGGGACGACCGAGGATGAGATGGCTGGATGGCGTCACAGACTCAATGCACGTGAGTCTGAGTGAACTCCAGTTGGTGACGGACAGGGAGGCCTGGCATGCTGCGATTCATGTTTGAGAGTCCCTTGGTCTGCAAGGAGATCCAGCCAATCCATTCTGAAGGAGATCAGCGCTGGGATTTCTTTGGAAGGAATGATGCTAAAGCTGAAGCTCCAGTACTTTGGCCACCTCATGCAAAGAGTTGACTCATTGGAAAAGACCCTGATGCTGGGAGGAATTGGGGGCAGGAGGAGAAGGGGACGACCGAGGATGAGATGGCTGGATGGCGTCACAGACTCAATGCACGTGAGTCTGAGTGAACTCCAGTTGGTGACGGACAGGGAGGCCTGGCATGCTGCGATTCATGAGGTCACAAAGAGCAGACACAACTGAGCTACTGAACTGAACTGAACTGAACTGAAAGCAATCCCTATGAGGTTAGAAATAAAATTTAAAGAAAAACTAAAATTTCTTGTTTCTTTATACATAATAGGAATTTGGTAAATATTGAATAAATGGATGAACAAATGTGAAAACAAGGAATTAAATTTTACAGAATTTAAATTTAACAGGGACATAATTGTGAGTGAAAGAAACACATCTTGGCAATATCTGGGACCATAGAGTTACTTGATTCGTATGTTTAAAAAGAAACTTTTCCTGAATGGGCCAGCATTTTTGTCATCACAAGCCCATGCTATAGTAATTAGTATCTGCCAACACTATTCCATTGTAATCATGTAGAAATGAATACTTAACTAGGGAAGTTCAAGGCTAGGGATGTCATGTCTGCTTTAAACACTGCTCCTCCTGATTTCCTCTTATCTTGAAAACTTCATGCTGAAATCTATCCATAATGTTTGACTTGTTAAAAGTTACACATTATCACTCACAAAGTGTTTACAAAGAAAAGAGCATCCTATATTGTATACCTGTGTTCACTGTCCAAAATTCAGCTCATTCAAAGAACAATTAATCTTATTTGACTTAGGCAGGAAGAAAATGTTCAGTTTTCTATCAAGTTCTCACAATCAACTTATTTTTTCTCTTGGAAATATATTCCAAGTACTCATTTCTTTTCCATGGTTTTCTAATGGCTGTTCTTTCATATCTCTTCATAAAACATTGCCTTTCTAGAATTTACTATGGGAGAGTGAGGAAAAGGCATCACTAGCTTCAGCAATTGGGAATGGACATTGAGATCAAAAGGGATAAGTCTTGTTCTCACAGAGAAAGGGACAAACCTTGTCCTCGTGAAAGAAAGTTCTTCTGGATGGATCTTCAGCATGTCCACAACGTTCTAAAGAACTCTGCGTGCACCTTCTCCTGGGCTGTGCTGTGCTGTGCTTAGTTGCTCAGTCATGTCACACCCTTTGGGACCCAATGGACTGCAACCCAATAGGCTCCTCTATCCATGGGAATTCTCCAGGCAAGAATACTGGAGTGGGTTGCCATGCTCGCCTCCAGAGATCTTCCCAACCCAGAGATAGGTGGGTTGGGCAGGTGGATTCTTTATTGTCTGAGCCACCAGGGAACCCCAAGAATAGTGAAGTGGGAAGCCTATCCCTTTTCCAGGGGATCTTTCCAACCCAGGAAGCAAATGAGGGTCTCCTGGATTGCTGGCTGATTCTTTACCAGCTGAGCTGCCAGGGAAGCCCTGCCTTCTCCGAGTAACTATAAAAACAATACATTTTAATTGTATGAAGCTTGGAAAAATAGTGTATGAAGAGGAAAACTTTAAAAGCATGAGTAATTTTGCCACACAGAATATTTGCTAATTCTGTGATGATTTTCTTCATCCTAAATCAATAATGTATATGCAATTTTATATCCAGTATTTTTTGTATTATAATTTATAGATGTACTAAAATGTATTTATTAATGTCCCTATTGATGAGCATTTAGGCTATTTTTACATTGTAAATTTTTAAATAATTTTAGATGTACATCATTGTCCACAAATCTTTATATTCATAGTTAATTATTTTCATGTGATGAATTACTAGTCATGGAATTAGGTATACTTTGGGCACAGCATTTTGTAGCTCTAAAATTTCCAAATTACCAAGAAAACAATTTTTGTGTGTGCTCCAAGCAGTGATGAACCAAGAATAGCCATTTTTAGCAACCTCAACAAACCGGATATGATAGCTTTCTTTGCTCTTTGCCAATTTGTAGAAGAATAAATGTATCTGTTAGTTTCATACGCATTTGTTTCACAATTTCTTTGAAACAAAGAAGTTTAGCTGTATTGTAGAAAAAAGGGTTTAATCAGAGACTGAAGCTAGTGAAATGCAGATACTTGCATCAGCTGAACACATTTGGTTTCCTCACTTCTCCAATTGTACAGGTATCTGTATGTGGGTCATTGCTAACATATTACACATGGTGCCACTGTTTTTCTCTGCCTAGCTGACCCACCAGCTACCTATAATCTATGCAATTGAAAGGTTCTTTTGTGCAGAGATGATCAAGCTATTGATCATCTTTGAACTAGATGTCAATGACTTTTCTGTGACAGGGTAAGTTTGCTCGGCATTTAATACAGGACACCAAGGGTGCTTGAGACTCAGGTCCATAGAACCTGAGATTACTGTATAAATGTGTATCACTACATTGTGTGATGAGAAGGAAAGGATAAGTGCTGGACCTGAGGCCAAGAGCAGTGATGTTACATATTCATCACACATTATAAATTTATTTCAAAAACTGTCAGTGTAAGTCAGTACCTTCTTATTTGACCCACAACCTCAAGGTTTCCAAGAGAATAAATATGTTGTGGACATAATTGTTTGACTTTTGGGCAGAGGTTAATCATTTGATCATAAACTTATTTTTATGCATTCTGATGATTTTTGTTTTGTTTCTTGAGCTAAGTATTCTTAAGAAATTCTGCAGTGGTAAATGAAATCATATTATAACTGCTAAAAATCTCCTTCTGGCTTATTCAACATTCAAACAATATTTATTAACCACAGGCAGTTAGAGTGTATAGGTGAAGAATGTAATCTCTGTGCTCTGACTAGACTACCCGGCTCCAATCCAGCTTCCCCACTTAGTAACTGTGACTTTGGACAATTTAGTTAACCTCTCAGTGCCTCAGTTCCTCTGTAAAATGGGGAGAATTAGGATCCTACTTCAAGAGGTGCTATGTAAATAACTTGTGCTTATAACAATCTCTGAAATATGTAGCTGTTTACAGATGGTATTGATGTATGTAATGCACTATGCACCAAACATTTTGCTCAACATAATAATATATATAAACACAAATTAGATGTAGTGACTAATCTCAACTAATTTACATCATAGTAGTAAAGATAGAACATACACGCAAAGGTTACAAATTCTTCAATGTTCATATAAATGAATTAAAGTGTTTGTTAATTTCATCTTGTTCATTGTAATCTCTAGCACTGCACCTTAAATGGACTTCTCCTTAACAGGTTCTACAAAAGTTTATCATTAACTATGTACCTGTCTGACTATGTACCTGTGTGGATCACAATAAACTGTGGAAAACTCCTCAAGAGATGGGAATACCAGACCACCTGACCTGCCTCTTGCAAAACGTGTATGCAGGTCAGAAAGCAACAGTTAGAATGGAACATGGAACAACAGACTGGTTCCAAATAGGAAAAGGAGTATGTCAAGGCTGTATATTGTCACCCTGCTTATTTAACTTATACGCAGAGTACATCATGAGAAACGCTGGGCTGGAAGAAGATCAAGCTGGAATCAAGATTGCCGGGAGAAATATCAATAACCTCAGATATGCAGATGACACCACCCTTATGGCAGAAAGTGAAGAGGAACTAAAGAGCCTCTTGATGATAGTGAAAGAGGAGACTGAAAAAGTTGGCTTAAAGCTCAACATTCAGAAAACGAAGATCATGGCATCTGGTCCCATCACTTCATGGCAAATAGATGGGGAAACAGTGGAAACAGTGTCAGACTTTATGTTATGGGCTCCAAAATCACTGCAGATGGTGACTGCAGCCATGAAATTAAAAGACGCTTACTCCTTGGAAGGAAAGTTATGACCAACCTAGATAGCATATTCAAAAGCAGAGACATTACTTGGCCAACAAAGGTCCGTCTAGTCAAGGCTATGGTTTTTCCAGTAGTCATGTATGGATGTGAGAGTTGGACTGTGAAGAAAGCTGAGCGTCGAAGAATTGATGCTTTTGAAGTGTGGTGCTGGAGAAGACTCTTGAGAGTCCCTTGGACTGCAAGGAGATCCAACCAGTCCATTCTGAGGGAGATCAGCCCTGGGTGTTCATTGGAAAGACTGATGTTGATGCTGAAACTCCAGTACTTTGGCCACCTCATGGGAAGAGTTGACTCATTGGAAAAGACCCTGATGCTGGGAGGGATTGGGGGCAGGAGGAGAAGGGGACGACCGAGGATGAGATGGCTGGATGGCATCACCGACTTGATGGACATGAGTTTGAATAAACTCTGGGAGTTGGTGATGGACAGGGAGGCCTGGCATGCTGCAATTCATGGGGTCGCAAAGAGTTGGACATGACTCAGCGACTGGACTGAACTGAACTGATGTGCCTGTCTGTTCTTTCCTACCAGATTTTGTTCTCCTTGAAACTCATGTATTTCATCCTATCCTTCCCTGCTTGGTTCCTTGGCTGGCACATACTAAGTGTGCAGTAAATGAAAAATACAAGACAGTCATGGCAATTGCCACAGGATCAGCACAATCAACCCAGGTGGTTCTAGCAGTAAAGAACCCTCCTGCCAATGCAGGTTAGACATAAGAGACATGGGTTTGATCTCTGGATCAGGAAGATCCCGGAGCAGGGCATGGCAACTCACTCCAGTATTTTTGCCTGGAGAATCCCATGGGCAGAGGAGCCTGCCAGGCTCCAGTCCACAGGGTCGCAGAGAGTCATTCATAATGGAAGCACAGATGCAACACAGTCAGAACACTGCAGACACTCACCTTCATCTCTTGCCATGAGCTGGAGAGTCCAGAAATACTAGGCCTGATTTGCATCACTAGAGAAAGTTTTATGAAAAACATGGCACTGAAGGAGATTCTTAAACAACTGTGTAAGGTGCTCAGTCCCATTGAGTTTTGTCTTCTTTAATCAGCCTTTTATGACTGTTTCTCTTCACATGAAATTCAGGAAATATGCATTTCTTTACTGAGCACATGCATCCTCAAATTTACAGAAATAATCCAAGCATTGATTTTGAAGACGAAGTTCACCCCCAGTGCACACGTTCTGGGAAATGGAGAGATATATGACAGAGATACACATCACGCATCCAAAGATAACTTCATAATGGTTTCTGGGTTGTTAACATTGGAGGAAACCATCGCCTTTTAGAGGAAAGTTACAGTAAATGTCACCATATGAATAAACATTGTAGTGACATGCTTAAGCCTGGTTTTACTTGTTATGATTATGTTCCCTGACTCTTACCACCAGAAGCGACTCCCTCATATTTTCCTTCACATTAACATTTACGATGGAGGGGCAGCATTCCCTTGGCGCACATGGGCCAAAATGAGCCCCATTACACCCAGCAATATTTCAACAGTCACAGACCAGTGAGAGACCAGCCTAAACCCAGCTTGCTCCAAACCTTAGCATGTTCCACCAGCTTTACCCCAGCCACCAGAACTGCCATTTGAAATCCATCTGCTACATTTCATGGACCTCAGTTCTGATGTAGCAGGTAGTTGTTGACTCAAACTGAGCAGAAAGGACCAGAGGTTCTAAGGGGAAACATTCTTCAGCTCTGCTACACGTTCCCAAAGACATGAAACACCCAAGAAAGTGCCATGAGGCATATTTTTCAGTTCAGAAGCAGCAGAAAACAGAACATGACTCCCCACTCCTCCTTTATATACCAATGAGATTTGCTAGTTTAACCAGGGCTGCAGTACAAAAGCACTCATGGTTCATGTTATATTAATAGTGTGGCCTGATTATCAAAAACCATTACTCTTAGTTATCTAGCAGCGGCTGTATGAAGCTGCTATAAGTCAGAGTGACTGCCCACACAGCATTTGCTCCCTGCTTATGATAACAGTATTCTTAATGCAAAAGTGCATTTGTAAAATTATTGCCATTTAAAGATCAGGTTTGTTATAAATGAGATGTGATCACACAATTGCTTTTCCCTGTATAAAAAGAATTAAATGCATAAATTACACATCAGTATCCTCCACTGTCATGGCTTCACAAGGGTCAGTTTCCTTGTGGTCAAACTCGGAGGTATGGCTTTCAAAGCAGACGCGTTGTTAGCTGAATCCTGGCCAGGGGCACAAGCAGTGGCTTTTCTTCTCCTGTTCTTTGATGTTGTCTTCTGTCGTACTGATTGAAGGCCTTGTGGATCCAACCCTTTTTTATGCTGGTTGAGGGTGCTTTGTTTAGTTTAGTTTTGTTTTTTGAAAGCAGTAATGATAATGGATCGGAAGCCATACCATTTCCCCATAGATTCAGATCATTGTTTCCGGCTCTTTGCAGAGTTCCATGTGGCTCGGAGTGGCTGCATTCACCGCTTCTTTGAGCTAATGCCACTGGTTGACTTTTTAATTCCACCCCCCTTACTGTGACACTTTCACAGGCTCAGGGTTTGTATGGAAGAAGAGACAAAGACAGGAAGGAAAGCAACTCTAATAAAGTAAAAGAACTCAGTTATAATGCTCACTAATCTCCTTCTCTGGGTTATATGTTTCATTATACACATTACCCCAACTGGGAATAGAGAGATATGGCTTTACTTGTGAAAACGCAAGGGACGCTTACTGTGCATCTTTCCAAGCTCCTGAGTTTCCTTGTAAACAAACATATAAGGGGTAAATATACAGGACTCTCTCTCCCCTTATGCTTTTCCTATTTGAACAGCATTTTAGAGTCCTTGATTGTTATAGACAGTTAAGCTTTTCAGCCCTAATTCATTAAAAAAATATATATTCATGACAAGTTGTTTGAAATGTGGTCCCTTAAGCTTTTTCTGTCTTTTAGAAACTGTTTCATATCACTATCTAAGAAGAAAAGCCAGCCAAGATTTACATTTTAATTTAGTTAACCAAATAGTTCAGACTGTGTTCTCCAAAGACAAAGACTGGTCTGTAAGTGGGCCGGATTTTCCTGTATTTTATTGCTGTAATTTGCATGAGAAACACCAGATCCTGTATAATTGTTGCTTTGTTGTTGTGATCCGAGTAGCTGTTTCCAATGTCAATAATTATAACTTGAAATGAAATTTAGTAGCAGTTAGGGGGTGGGGAGTGGAGGCGACTGCCAGCCAGTCAGAATTTCACATCAAACTAACCACAGTCTAGCCTCCTAATGTGATGCGTGCAGCCACCAGGCTTCCAACAGAACTCCACATAAAGTCCCTGGAAAGAGCCAGTCACTTGAGCCTGGCCGCACTCAGCATCTTGTGCTGTGCCATTTTGTTTGGTGTCTAATGAAAAATGAGCATGTTTTATATATGATGGTTGCTAATTGCTTCATTACCCATGCAAATTATAAAGGCAAACTGTGTCTTATCATAAAATTGGTAACTAGGCCATTGAAAACCAAAGCTTAGGAAAGCATTATGATGTCCATGCTTCTTTCGCTCCTGTATTCTCTTTCTCTCTCTCTTTTTTTTTAATGACTTTGTGTTAAGTTGGAGCACTTTCTCTGTAGTCATTTACTCTTTTAGACTATTCTTCAATTATGATAAGCTTGTAATATATGGAGCAAAGGGCTGTGTCAGATTGCCACTGTTGCTGAGCTCTTAGCGCAGCAGCATCAGCGGACCTACCCCCTGCTTTGCCCCAATGCTCCCCACATATCCGAGAGGAAGGACATTTCAAGGGAGGCTACAACATCCTAGAGCCACGTGCCTACACTGACTCTTCTTCAGTACGGGAAGACTCTACGGCTGGTCGTCACTCACTGCTATACCCATTGTATTCAAAGTAACATGAAGCCAACAGTGTGGAAAAAGTAGAATGAGAGGGTAAGCCAGCTGGGGAACGGAATGCCTCCTAAGACCTCCAGGAAGAGTGGAGTGTCATGACAGACACTCATCTCCTCATTGCTTGAAATTTGGGACCACCTAAGCCCCTTCCAGCCTTGATTCAGGCTACTTTCCAATTTTCCCGATAATCAGCCCAGAGCTAACAGACAGCCATTTGTTGTCTTCCATGTTGTTTTTCTTATTGGAGGAAAAAGAAAGGTCTTCACTGAAGAAATACCAAAAAATCAATATATAATGATATAAAACCAAAATCTTATAATAGAGTTTTCATGGGGATCCCCAACTCAAGGACATCAGGAGTATAAATGAGAGGAAGGAAGAATCTTTTACACCCCACATAATTCCTCACTAACTAGCAGAAGTAGTTTCAAGGTAACAAAGAAAGTCTGCCTATGCGCTAATTCCTCAGCACAGCTGTTGGGGTGTTAGATTAGGAGGCTGTACACCTTTCCCAGGAATATTAAAGCAGACTGTCTCACCGCCTGTGTTTGTCCTCGTAGCCTCATTCTTGCTGCTAGCAGAGCATGTCCCAACTGTTGTCAATTTATCAATGTAGCCTGCACTGGTGGGCACAGTGTGAGCAGCCATTAGGACAGGTGCCTCTATCCATCACAGCCAGTCACTTATTCCACCTTGTCAAGGAAACTAAATGGAGCTTTTGGAGAAATGTAAACAACTCTCTAATGGACAATCAAAGCGCCACTTTCTGAAGCAAACAAGAGGAAGAAATCTGACAAGACATTTTTAGAGGGGGGTTGGATAATATTTAAGTGTTTCTGAAAGAACTTTTTAATGGTTGTGGTTTGAAAACACTGGGGCAGTGTGGGCAGGAGAGGAAGTAAATGGGAAAAGTCAAAGGATTCAAGCGAAGTCCTTCTTGTGGCCAAAGACTGAGAAAAAGGCTTGTGAAGTGGTGACGTGCTGAGTGAAGGAAGGGTCGACTGTTCTGGGGGAAGAGCCATAAAAATGACAAGAAATCAACTTCAAAAAAAATCAAGAAACTTCTAGTGGAAATCGAAGGCTTGCAGTTGATCTTTTTTTTTTTATTATTAATGTGTTGTTAAACTTCCAAATGCATATGAGGAGAGCAGAAAAACACTAATTAAATATCCACTACCCAAGACCACCCTTCGTGGCAGAAGCCTAACTAAACAGATGGCCTTTTCAGTGTGTCCCAGAACACAGAAACTTCTGGCTTTGTCAAACCAGAAGGGGAGGCAAATTTCTCAGAAAATTCCCTGACTTTAACCCCCTGCTTGGGACCAGTCTTAGCAGATCCGCGTCCCCCTCCTGTGGTGGTGGTGAGGGGGAGGGGACAACCTCCAAAGTAGCGATTTCAAGCTAGGGCATTCAGGGTCACACCTTGAATGTTACTCCAAAGTGACGAGGTGGCCAGGGCAGAGCAGTAGACCAGGTGTTCCTGGCGCCGCAGGCCCCGTGCTTTTTGGCAGACGGACCGCACCACACTGAGCTGGTTGAAGCTTCTGGGTGGGCTTCCAGCATTACTTTTTGCTTATGCATTCTGGAGGCAACAAAGCCTGACGTAGGTGCCAATGGTTGCATCAGGGGAGAGGAGAGGTGGTCGATCTCAGCACAGGACATAAATAAAGAGAAAAGAGAGATGCTGTGGGGAGAGGTGACTTTCTGGGATCAGGTAGATGCCAGGGACGAAGAGGTCACTGCAAACTTATCACCTGCGAATAAAGAAGCCTGAATCAGAAGCACTGAAATTGGCACTAACACTTTCTCACAAGAGAATGCAGGCCTGAGACTACTTGGTTTTCCCTGGTGGGGGCAGCTACTTTGTTCTTATCGCTGTCCCTCATTTATGGTGCCCTGGGATCTAGAGGTCAATATCCTAATCACGTAAGGTGAGCAAGCATTGGCTATTATCAGCCGTCTAGCGGCACTATGACCCCAGCTCAAAAGCCATGCCTTCCTGACAGTCAAGACCAAACAAGAGGATGGCGGTGACTAACCACTCCACTGGGAATAACGTGCATCTTTGTTTCTGGCGAGCCATTTTCCAAGCCAGCGCTGTCCATTAGAACGTTTTGTGGTAATGGAAATTTTCTGTGACACCTAACATAAAAGTCATCAGCTGTAACTGGCTTTTGAGCACTTGAAATGTGGTAAGCATGATTGAGAAAATAAACATTTAACATGTGTTTAATTTCAATTAATTCAAACTTTGAAATAGTCCCACTTGACTAGTGGCTACTATTGTGAAAGACAGTTCTTGACCCATTTCTTGAAAAAAAAAAAGTTTGACTGCATATGAATCTAATGAAGTTCTTTTGGAATTGTGCTGTTCAATATAGCTATCCCCATGTAGCTATTTAAATTTAAATTAATATAATTAAAAATAAGCAAAAATTTATTCTTTGGTGTCACCAGTCACATTTCCAGTGTTCAACAGGGGTGCTGGATCAGCCAAACACAAACACAGAATCGTTCCATCATCATGGCAAATCCAACTGGACAGAGATGCACCAGGTGTCAATGGAGACACCAACTCAAGGAGCAATGAAACCACTAAAAAACAGCAATTCAACAAAATGTTTACTATGTATCTACTTTTTGCCTTTTTTTTTTTTTTAGCCAAATTTTATGCTACAGTGGTAAAAAGGAGATGTGCAAATCTGCCCATATGGAATTAGAAATGAGAGGAGATTCAGAAGAGTAAATAATTTTATTTCTGTAAGTATTATAAGAGGAGTGACTATAAGTTATGGTAGCTCAGAGAAAAGATCAGCTAACCTAACTTCAAAGATCAGAAAATTTTTCTCAGAGGAAGACATGTCAAAGCCGAGACCTAGGAATAAGGAGGCATTAAGCAGCCGTGTTGGAGGCTGTGGCATATTTTGCAAGGGGTCAATGGTGAGAAAGGTAAGCAAAAGCTAGATCCCATGGGGCCTTGTAAACCCAATGTCTGACCTTAATCTAAGAGCTCTGCTGAGCCACAGAAGGGCTTTAAGCAGGGAAAGAGACCAGTCATGGGCCCACTTTTGAAAATGCCCTGACTCCACTTGAGAAAATGATTTGCCACAAGGGGAAAGACTAGAGACCACTTAGAGGGATGTTAGAATAACTCAAGCAAGACATGATGGTGGCCTAGAATATGTTGGAGTAGGAACAGAGGAAAGTAAAAAAATTTGAGAACTGCATGAAAATTAACACACAATCTTTCTTCATTGTTCTACAAAGTCTGCTTACTTATCTAGGCTACACTTACTATGCCATTTGAAAATGAAAACAGCAAACAAACAATTGGAAGCCTCTCTGTTGCTCATTCTAATATTCTCCCCAAAGGTAATATGATCTTTATCTGTGTCAATAGTGTTTATTGGAGATGAAAATCTTCTTAAGGCCAGAGGCCAAGCTTATTTCAGTTTGTACAGCACTCAGCATAGTGTCGGCAGACTGGTAATTAATTAAAGCTTTCTAGTAATTTGGAAAGATAGTTCAAATACTCTTAAGATAGATGTTGGTGGTACTATGTATGTTTCAAGATACATTTCTTTCAAAGTAAAACTTTAACTTCAGTTTTCCCACAGAAGTTAACTCACTGAATCATCCAGGCAAGAAGCCTTCTTGATTTCTTGGTTTCAGATTTCTCAATTTCAGATTTTAGATTCCTCAATGGCTTATTAATTTGCATATATACCAGTGGCAAAATTAATTTTGCTTATATAATTTAGGCATCTGTTTTCATTAATTGATTATGATGAAAATTTACTGGCTACCACTTTACAGTTTTCAATAAGATATGTGTTGACTTCATTTAAATAGAGTGATTCCATTATCCCTTAAGGGAAAATAAGGAAGAACAGAGAAGTTTGCATTAGCCTGGAGTAGAATCAAGTACAATTGAAAGATAATGAAAACTCACCTTGTGGCTTCCTTGGAAATTCAAAGACTGGGTCCATCTACCTCTGAGATAAGATGTGAATCAGGACACCTGGGTGTTTACTCTCATCTGCAGCCTATCAGCAAATTTGGTCCCCAGATGGATCCAGAAGTATGAAAACGTTTGAATTCTGTAGTACTGCTAGTGTTCTATTATTGCCAGTTGAACCCTAAAATCGCATCATGTATCTTGGCATTCATGGCCTTAACAGTCATGGTTTTCATTATTTGTGAGTGACCCTAAATGAAGTTAATCACCGTGGCACCCTTTTCTAGTATTATAATGAAAACAGACTCAGAGCAGCTATGTCACTTGCCCAAGGGCCTCCAGTTAGCAAAATTTGCAGACCCAGGCTTGTCTAACTCCAAAGTGAGCTTCTTTGACCACATTATCCTGCTCCCAACAACACAGTGATTTAAATATTACTGAGGCATGAAATTCAAAGGCCTGGTCTTGTGGCTGAAGCAGAGTCTGAATCACTGAGCTGGTGGAGCGTCTGGCTGGCCACCCAGGACCTCCTCTCCTGGGGGCGCTAGGGCTTTCCACTCTCCTCAATGAACAAATAAACA
Source organism: Aepyceros melampus (assembly GCA_006408695.1). Classification (NCBI taxonomy): domain Eukaryota; kingdom Metazoa; phylum Chordata; class Mammalia; order Artiodactyla; family Bovidae; genus Aepyceros; species Aepyceros melampus. The sequence continues at coordinate 436,447 of SJXQ01006404.1, forward strand.
AAACTGCTTGGTGCGAAACTGCTGAAAAGTAGACTAATTGTTTGGGCCTGGTGATAAAACTGAAAAGGAAATCACGCTTTTTAAGAACTTCAGGATTTAAAGAGTTCTCGGTCAATGATAATCTGACCGCAGGCACTCAGGAACAGGGCAGGTGGACGAAGCAGAGAGTGTGGTTCTGACGTTTGGAAACAGCATGGGATTATTTCTCTGCCAATGATCGGGGGGTGCTGTTCTGGAGATTTACAGCCTCTGTAATCGCTGCTCTGGATGTGGCTGTAGTGATGTGATTTGTGTCTGGCTAACATCATGTGACTGGGTCGTATATGGCTCAGTCATTTCGTGAACACTACATTAGTATTGCCAAGAATGCCTATGTGTATTTCATATATCAGGTGCCCCTCAATATGGGAAAACTTACTGTAAAACTAAATTCTCTAACTCCCATATTTTTTTATTGAGTCACAGTAAAAAGAGGAAGATCAAATCCAGGGGTGGCTCTTCTATGTGCTGATCATTTTAATCCTGATGGGAAAATGACCCACGGAAGGTGTGGAAACAAGACTACACTTCAAAGAGCATGTGTCATTTTTAAATAAAAGCAAAATTACCATAGGTGTTCTCTTCCTCCTGAGACCTTCTCCCAGGCTCTGTTTTAACTTCCTAGGTCCCAAATCAGTCTTCACTGTTGGATTACACTGTTCTGTTTAAATAAGAAAAAGTGAGACTATAGAAAACCACAGTGCTTGAGGGAAGATTCCTAAAAATCAACATTGTCCCTAATCTAACTTTCTATCTTCTCTTTAAGAGAATTTCTACTGTGCAGGAGAGTTTTAGTTTGCCAAATGATGCTTGCTGTGTTGTTTTGTTTTGTTTTAATTTATTTACTGTTAATTGAAGGATAATTGATTTACAGTATTGGGTTGGTTTCTACCAGATATCAGTATGAATCAGCCATAGGCTTACCTATGTTCCCTCCTACTTGAATATCCCTCCCACCTCTCTCCCCATCCCACCCCTCTAGGTTGTTACCAAGCCCTCCTTTGAGCTCCCTGAGTCATACAGTAAATTCCCACTGGCTATCTATTTTACATATGGTAATATATGTTTCCATGTTACTCTCTTCATACATCTCATTCTCTCTTTGTTTTTAAGCCTGGGTCATAAAATCAGGAGATGATTCATTTGCCTTCATTGGTCTTTTTTTCCCTGTCTTTGATTCTCAAAGCATCTGCAATAGCATCCTCTATTTACTTATAACTTTTTTTTCTTATTGAATAAATGAATGCTGGGCATATTACACAGGCAGGCATTGCTCTAGGTCCTGAGTATTCCTACCTGCAAAAAGAGAACAAAAGCCTCTCCTCATGGAGCTTACATACTGTGCATACCAGTGGTTGGTTGTTGTAGGGGCAATTTTTCCCTCCCCTCCCTCAGTCCTCCACACCCTGTGACAATGGCCAGTGTCTGGGACATTTTTGACATTTCTGTTTGATATTTTGTTTGACTGGAAAAGTGGTGCTACCAGCATGTCAGGGGGATATGTTTATATAACACAGAGAATTCTGTAATTATATTTATACCTGTTTGGGAAGTTGGAATGAGAGATGGCAGGGGCTCTGAATGTTTCAGAACCAAAGCTTGAATGTGTTGGTCAGATTTGAATGTGTTGGTCAGATTCTTTGAGTTGCAAGCCACAAGATCAAGATACTCAACTAAAATGAGCTAGAAAAAGACATTGTGTTAGCTTGCAAGGCTGGAAGAGATTGTAGAACTTCCAGAACTGAAGGAAGGACTATGTATCAGGAAGCTCCAGGGGCAGAAATCAGGGGTTCTCTGTCTTCCCAGGACTATTTTGTTCTCTTTTTGCTTTTTCCATTTGCTTCTCTCTTCTTCTTTTTGTGCAATGGCACCTCATGTGCTATGACTGCAGAAAGGATTTTACCTAGTGGGGAGCAGCCACTAGAAGCCCTGGCATAGAAACTCCAGTAGAAAAAGAAAACCTGACTTTTTAAGCATGGCAACATCCTTATATCTATCAAACAGTTTCTTGATCTTGCTCTGGTCATGTGGCCAACCCCTGGGCCAGTCTCTGTTGCCTGAAGGATGAGGTGCTTTCTTTGGTCATTTCCTTCTTTAAGGCTGGCAGCAGAGAGAGGGGCCTACAGTACTGTTATCCACAATTCATCACATCACAATGACTGAGCAAAAGATAACTCTGTAAAAGGAAAAATGTATGCAGGGAAAAAAGGGTATATATAAATATATGTCAGTAGAGGTTGTAAAATTGTGGCCATGCTTTAAAGCAGTAATTTCAAACCATTTTTTCATTGAGATCCCAGTAATTTCAAACCATTTTTTCATTGAGATCCCTTATATTGACACACTTCTTCTTCTCAACCCTCTTCCATCCAAACTATTTGAGATGAATGAATATATTTGTTATATCACAATAGATTTTTAAGTATGTTTTGAGGATTATGTGGAAACATTTAAGATAGAGACACCCTACACTACCCAACAAGGGAATCTCTCCATTGATTAACACATGTTAATTGGACACCTACTATGTGCAAAATTTTGTGCCAGACACATAGGAGAACACAACAAAGAGTAACACACAGCACCTGCCTCTGAGCTTGTATTCTAAATGGGTTATAAGGCAGACGCACCTGAAAGTTTCCATAATACTTTTAGGCAGGCTTAATCCTGGCATCTCCTGTCCCTGTCTCAAAGGGCAAATGTCACTATTGCATGACCTGTGAGTTTTATGAGCTAAAGTGAAGACAGCCCCTGCCTTAAAATCTTGCACTTGTTTTCCCTTGTTTCTCCTACATTTGATAGCTTTTGGCTGATTCTGTTCTACCCACCAGAAACCCTAGGATCCGATGGGACACTGCACACTGGACTGACTGCCCAGTAACAATGCAAATAGCCATTCCTCACTGGGGACTACGCAGCTGCATCCACACCACTGTCTTTTTTGGACTATACCGAAGAAGAGGATTTAAGCCCACTTTGCCAAGTTGGGATCTGAGACAAGAGTCCTGGTGAGTTTATCCAGTGATACCCATTCCTGGTGGTAGGAACAATGAGGAAGAACCTACCTCTGCCAGATACTACATGAGACTCGACTACATACTGTCTCATTTAATCCTCCCAAAGCCCCAGGAGGCAGTCATCATATTCCCTCCTTAGGTGTGAAAACTATTACCCAGAATGACTAACCAGTGGGAACAAAGTCTGAGATGAAAGTTGAGCCACGGGAGTAGAACACGGATGTATTTGTCTGCTTCTGTAGCCTGTGTTCTTTCCACTTGTCTGTGTTCTGTCCTACCCCCCCCCACCCTTTCCTAAAGCCCCAGAAAATATTGTCCTGTTCAAAACAGGAGGTTAAAAAGCAGAACCTTCCCTGCTGGACTCTCCTCTGCAAGCACAATGAATTTCTTCCCTAAGTAAACATAGAAACCTACACAGGCAATGAAGATTCCCTCCATCTTGAACAGTGCTAGTGTTTCCCTGTTTCCTGTTAAAACAAATAATTAACTTCTGTCAAGCTTGGTAAAAATGTTAACAGGGTCTTGCAACTCTCCACATGCACAGAAACATTATTATTATTAATTTTTAAATATGAGACGGTGGTTTTCTCTGTGAAAAATGCATTTGCCCTCACAGTCTAAGGCATTCAGTCACTCAAGTCATCATAGAAGAAAAGTGGAGAATGCAGATTGAAGGGTATGGTTTGTAGATCTCACTTATTTTTGAAATAAAGGATGACTTCCAAAAAAATGACATGAGTACAGAGCTTGTGTAATCTCCATTTGCAGTGATTTTTCTTGATTGATGTGCCATTAATACTTTAATTGGCAACAGGTGCAGCTGATTGTTGGTTCCTATGCTGAGAAATCTGAAATTGAACATAAGGTTCTGATAAATTAATAAACTCCTCTGCTCCAAACAGTTGTTGCTGTGAACTAACTTTCCATGGAGTGCTGCTCCATCAAACACACTGAATTCTTTATGTTAAAAAGCAAAGTGTTACTTAATGATAAATTAAAATTACACAAAGAGCCACAGAAAGAACACAATAACATCCCCTCCCAGGGAAAAAGGAAATTGCTGGAAGGAGCAGAAGAATGTGATTTATGAGATAAATTGTTTCCCTTTTGTAGACCGAAGTGTTTTGTCTCTGGATTCCATGTCACATTATTAAAATAATTTTGTGTTATTTAATATAAATAGGAGAAGGGAGAATAAAGGATTTTTACATAAGGTCCTTTTCCTCCCTGAGGTAAAATTTAATATTGAGGAGAAGCCTAGGGAAAAATATCCTGAAGGTGCTATAAAGGATCTTTAAGTTATATTTTGTTTTATTTATTAGCCTCACATATGTTGAGGCCATTTATAAATTTTTGCTGCAAAAATTTGACTCCAGTGGAGACAGAGGGTTGTTGGCACTAATTTTCCATCAGTAGGAATATCCCTGGTCACGATGGCAAGTGAGCACAGGTTGTTGTCTCCGTCCCCTGAACCAAACATAGAAAATGACTCAGGATGTAAGGAGGCTGATGGAGGTCAGAGCTTCACCCACCTATCCACTGGAGCACAAGTGATGAGAAACCCTAACAGAGGCAGAACGTGGGCCCCGTGTAGGGAGAGGGGAATGGTAATTCGAAGAGGAGAGGGTCCCAGACTGCAGAGCAGAGACTAAATAGGGGAGAGCTTTCTACTGATAGTTATGCTGCCTTTTCTCCCCTAAATGGATTGTTACTGCCCTGTGGCTCTTACAGGTCAGAAGGTCAGTTCTAGAAACCTAGAGCCATCATGGGGCACTGGAGCTAATCAGGTGACAGACACCAGGCCAGGCTGAAGATCCAGTGTCACTGAGTACAGGTCAGTTGGCTGACCACAGGGGTATTTTCTCCTCCTCTCCCTTCCCCTCACTACAGGCTATGCAGGGAGCAAATGGCTATGAGATTAAACTTGTGGAATGGAAAAAACAAGGATGTATTGAATATAGAAAAGTCATCTCTAGACATTCTTGCTCTCCATCCTGCTCTTCTCAGGAAAAATTTCCCCAGATGAGCAGGCCAGGATTTAGACTTTTGCTCCTCCCCCCATATTGACAAGACTAGCAAAGGCAACTGAGAGTCCCAAGGGAACAAAGGGGTAAGCTCACAGGGGAGAAAAATAAGGCATCTGAAAAGCATCAGAAAAATGAACAACTGGGACACCCTACACCAAAGAGAGTTGAATAGACAGAACAGGCAGAACCAGAGTTTAAAATAAGTATAATAAATACCTTCAGAGAAAGAGAAAGCAGATAATATAAGCATAAAATGCAAACAGGCTTTATAAAGGAACATCAATTAGAATTACTGTGTATGAAAAATATAACAGTTAAATTTAAACCTGATTGGGGTGGTTGAAGACCAGAATGGACACAGTCATAGAACAGAAGGCTCTAGTTCAGTTCAGTTCAGTTGCTCAGTCATTCCGACTCTTTGGGACACCATGAACTGCAGTACCCCAGGCCTCCCTGTCCATCATCAACTCCCGGAGTCCACCCAAACCCATATCCATTGAGTCGGTAATGCCATCCAACTATCTCATTCTCTGTCATCCCCTTCTCCTCCTGCCCTCAAACTTTCCCAGCATCAGTGCCCTTTCAAATGAGTCAGCTCTTCGCATCAAGTGGCCAAAGTATTGGAGTTTCAGCTTCAACATCACTCTTTCCAATGAACACCCAGGACTGATCTCCTTTAGGATGGACTGATTGGATCTCCTTGCAGTCCAAGGGACTCTCAAGAGTCTTCTCCAACACCACAGTGCAAAAACATCGATTCTTCGGCACTCAGCTTTCTTCTCAGTCCAACTCTCACATCCATACATGACCACAGGAAAAACCATAGCCTTGACTATACAGACCTTTGTTGGCAAAGTAATGTCTCTGCTTTTCAATATGCTATCTAGGTTGGTCATAACTTTCCTTCCAAGGAGTAAGTGTCTTTTAATTTCATGGCTGCAATCACCATCTCCAGTGATTTTGGAGCCCCCCAAAATAAAGTCTGACACTGTTTCCACTGTTTCCCCGTCTATTTCCCATGAAGTAATGGGACTGGATGCCACAATCTTAGTTTTCTGAATGTTGAGCTTTAAGCCAACTTTTTCACTCTCCTCTTTCACTTTCAGCAAGAGGCTCTTTAGTTCCTCTTCACTTTCTGCCATAAGGGTGGTGTTACCTGCATATCTGAGGCTATAATATTTCTCCCGGCAATCTTCATTCCAGCTTGTGCTTCCTCCAGCCCAGCATTTCTCATAATGTACTCTGCATATAAGTTAAATAAGTAAGGTGATAATATACAGCCTTCACATACTCCTTTTCCTATTTGGAAGCAGTCTGTTGTTCCATGTCCAGCTCTAATTGTTGCTTCCTGG
>SJXQ01006405.1:0-39425 GCA_006408695.1 Aepyceros melampus
GTTTAATACTGGAAAGTCCTGTGGATGAAGATGGCCTCTGATGGATTCAGTTCAGTTCAGTCACTCAGTCGTGTCTGATTCTTTGTGACCCCATGGACTGCAGCACGCCAGGCTTCCCTGTCCATTACTAACTCCCAGATCTTCCTAAAACTCATGTCCATCGAGTCAGTGATGCCATCTAACCATCTCATCTTCTCTTGTCCCTTATCCTCCTGCCTTCAATCTTTCCCAGCCTCAGGGTCTTTTCAAAGGTGTCAGTTCTTTTCATTAGGTGGCCAAAGTATCAGAGTTTCAGCTGCAACATCAGTCCTTCCAATGAACACCCAGGACTGATCTCCTTTAGGATGGACTGGTTGGATCTTCTTGCAGTCTAAGGGACTCTCAACAGTCTTCTCCAACACTACACTTCAAAGGCATCGATTCTTCAGCATATGGTCCAGATTTCTTTATGGTCCAGGTTTCACATTAATACATGACTACTGAAAAAAACCATAGCTTTGACTACAAGGGCCTTTGTTGGCAAGGTAATATCTCTGCTTTTTAATGTACTGTCTAGATTGGTCATAGTTTTTCTTCTAAGGAGCAAACATGTTTTCATTTCATGGCTGCAGTCATCATCTGCAGTGATTTTGGAGCCCAAGAAAATAAAGTCTGACACTGTTTCCACTGTTTCCCCATCTATTTGTCACGAAGTTGTTGGTAGAATAGGAAAAAGGTGTCCAGAATGGTGGTGGCTAAAAGGCAAGGAAGGGAAAAACCTGCAAAAATAGAACAAAGAATGTCCGAGGACCGGAGTGAGGACCTCAGGTAGAACAAGCAGCACTCTTGGCTCACCCAATTTACTTAGGGCAGGCCTGGTGGGTGGGGGAGAAAATATCTATAAAAAGAGGAGCCAAAGGGCCAGGTCTCTCTCCCTCTCTGTCTTTCTCTTGGTCTCTCTGTATCTTTCTCACTCTCTGTCTCTCTCTCTCTGTCTCTCACTTTCTCTGTCTCTCTCTCACTCTCTGTCTCTCGCTCGCTCTGTCTCTCGCTCGCTCTGTCTCTCGCTCTCTCTGTGCGTCTCTCTGTCTTTTTCTTGCTCTCTCTCTGTCTCTTAGATCTCTCCCTACTCTTCACGTCTTTTGGGTCGGCATGCCCTCATGCCCTGAGGATATATTTTCCTTTATTTTCTAAATAAAACTGAATTGTAACACGGATCTGTAACACTGATCTGTCCAAGAGCTGTGACACGGTCTGTCTGTCCAAGGTCTGTCTGAAGGCTATAATGCTGGTCCATTGCTTCAATTTTTTGTTGTGACAATACAGAACTGAGAAAATTACACACTCTCCTGACAAAGGGATGGGACTGGATGCCATGATCCTAGTTTTTTGAATATTGAGTTAGTTTGCAGTTAGGCAAATTACCTTCCATCCTGAGAGGACTCTGGGTTTACCAATCTCTGAGAATTAATCATTTGTCCACTGCAAAGTACACTGTCTACTTGTGCATGCCTAACTGTGCCTGTGTCAGTAGGTATCTTTGAACTGATAGTTGTTCTTGGGATTATTAAGAACAATAACATATAGGCATTTTACATTTTATACTTATGGAGAGACCATGAAGAGAGACAACATTTAAAAGCCCATCCTTAACTGTCTCTATAGAGTGACTTACCAAAGTTATTTTAAACTAATAATTTAGAATTAATCCCAGGTTAGACTATTAATAGGAGGATGATTGATTAGTATGCTTCCAGGTTAATATTTAGTAAATAATCTTTTCAACTTTGGAAAACATATTTATTCTAAGAAAGATAAAAATTAAAAAAAAATTCTGGGAATATATATTTTTATTCTTTCACTCATGAAAGGAAAATCACTATTTAATGAAATCCACTGTTGCTGCTGCTGCTGCTAAGTCACTTCAGTAGGGTCTGACTCTGTGTGACCCCATAGGCGGCAGCCCACCAGACTCCCCCGTCCCTGGGATTCTCCAGGCAAGAACGCTGGAGTGGGTTGCCATTTCCTTCTCCCATGCATGAAAGTGAAAAGTGAAAGGGAAGTCGCTCAGTCGTCTCCGACTCTTCGCGACCCCATGGACTGCTGCCCACCAGGCTCCTCCGTCCATGGGATTTTCCAGGCAAGAGTACTGGAGTGGGGTGTCATTGCCTTGTCCAAATGAAATCCACTATAGAGCTTGAAATTGAGTTTTCCTGCCTTCCTTTGTTTCTTGCCATCAAATCCCCTCACACTGTCCCTCATTGCTGAATTCCATTCTTCCTCAAGGTAACACATATAACAAATGCATGTGACCTTATTCAAAACAATAAGATATTAATTAGAAAGCATTCTGAGAAACATATGGAACTATTTTTTAACAAGTATCACCAATATTCCAAGTGGATTTTCCAAGTAATAAACATTATTTAGTATGGAAAATTAATATATAAATTTCAAGCAACATTGAGAGGAGAAAAATATTTTAGGAAGCATCGTGGTAGACAGGGGGAAGCATTTCGTGACTTTTAACTTATAAATGCATGTTTATTATTGTTACTTATGTGATACAGATTAGTAGCTACACTCATACTTCTGATCTATGTCTTGATACATTTTCCCCCATATAGTTAGCCAGGAAAAAAAAAAGAAAAGAAAAGAAAAAGCACTGGCTTGCTTCTAAGTACAAGCTTTCAATTAATCTCAATTTGACTGCAATTTAGCAAATAAATTTATTTTTAACAGGAAAACCCAAAAAATGAGCTAAAATAGAAGATATTATATACAAAGTGAAGTTTTGGTGCCTATAGGGCAAAAGCACAAAAACCAATAATGGCTTTAAATTAATAATAAAATTGTATACATCCAGGTGTACTGAAGGAAATCATTCCCATACCTACACAAATGCTGCAAGCATACAGAACTGTTTGTGTTAGACAACCAACAATTATCACCAAATTAATATTCTTTTTAAAAGGATATAACTTATAATGTTAAAATCACCACTTCAATAAAAATCCCCCACCTCAATCTGGGATATCACAATTTTTTTTTCAAGATTAGTGAAAGTAGAATATCTTAAATTTCTTAGCTGGATTAAGGACATTTTGATAATGAGAAAATATATGTGATCATTTTTTAAATATTTATATGTGATTTTATAGAAGTGTTTACCATTATTCCAATAATGAATATCAACTATATTTATCAAAATATTTAATTTGCAAAACATGGATCAATAAATATTAAAATATATATTTACTGTATCATTTTCAAACAAATGTTTGGCCACACCATGCAGTCTATAGGATCTTAGTTACCTGGTCAGAGACAGAACCTAGGGCCACAGCAATTAATGCACCAAGTCCTAACCACTGGACCACCAGGGAATTCCCCTTAATTATATCTTTAAATGTGATCATTTCAAATTTTTAAAATAAATTTAAAAAATTACTTAAATGTTTCTTATTGACAGAGTATATTTTTCTTAAATAATTTATAGATATTGTTAGTTTGATTTATTCATAAATTATAAAATTTCTATAGTCATAAATGCATAAAGTTTTCCTTGTATCAACAGAGTAAATAAGTTACTTAAAAAACATCAAAATAAAAATAAATAAATGACCATTTATGAATTGATTATGTTTCATAGATAAATAATGTGTAATTTAAACCTATGAATGGCAAAATAAACTTATGGTAGATTATATACACACATTAATGAATACTTAATGATTAAAATGATCAAAATATAAATATTCTGAGTTCACTTACCTTAAGAACATTCCTTGTGCTAAATGAAATGTTCTGGCTGAAATATTGATTCCCTTTCCTGCTTGAACCTGAATACTATAAATGCATTCATGGTTGTTTTCATAGTTCAGTGGATAATTTGGAGAGAGCAAAATGCCTTCATTATTTGTTGCAGATGCACCACATTCAGCTGCAGGTAAAACAGAATATTGAAAAAACACAGTTTAATAGAAAGCATTATCATTTAAAGTAATGTAAAGTATGTAAGTGTAGATGTATTTCACTTTAACTAGAGTCTAACATGAACAAAATGTACAGAATGGTTCTGTCTTGAAGATGACTCATTCCCTCTCAAACAATTGATGGGAATAAGGAACTACTACACTACTGCCTTTGTACAGAATACTTGTATATAAACAGAAACACACAATAGTTTCAGTATGGAAAAAGAATGAGAACAAAATATTTTTAGGATACATTTTAAGTTTGTAGATCTCTAACTAATTTACTATTTGAAAATATATTTACTTTAAAATATTAAAAAGAGATCAATTTTGTAGAATGATTCTTAAACTTTTCATTTTTATCTTTTTTTGAACTTGCCCCTTCTTCCTCCCACTAGTCAGTATTTTTATGATCCAAAAACTTCAGTAACAAAAAGTAGAATAAAGACTACAATGTCGTTGAAAATGAATATAAAAGATAAAACCCACAAACCAATCAACAATGGCAGAGGTTTGGGCATCTTTGGAAATTCTATCAATTTTCCTAGTTTCAAAGATAAATGGATTAAGGCACTCTCTAATCAGCATATGATACTGCTAACTCTCCAGGACTAACTTTGCAAAATTTTAGTGTCTAACCACTTAAAGAGAACTATGAATTTCTCATTTTTTTTAAAATTAATTTTAATGTATTACTTTAAAAAAATTGTAGTAATACTGCAAAATCAAATGAGTCTTTATAATGTTGAAACATGCTCTTTAGGTATCAGAAATTCAATGAACTCAGCTTTCTATCTTATCTAATAACTTGCTTCATATTACCATTCCATGGCCAGGGAGAGTCATATTATTCAAGGTTATTACTTTTTAGAAATAAGATTTTTAAATTAATGATTCATGGGAAGAGTCATAGGAAGTATACAACAAATACATAAGGTGAAAGATGATGAATTGCTTTACTTTTTAAATGCTAAAACATTAACAATAATCTGGCAGAAGAAAAAGGCTAATGAGGAACTGAAAATGGTCAAGAGGGAGTAGTCAGTATAACATCAACACAGAAAAAAATAATAAAACTAGTGATGTGATGCTAACAATCAACTAGTCATATGACATGTTACCTAGTAAAGCTTCTTCAAGCTACTTTTAAGGTAAAAGAAAAACAAAAAACTTCATAGACTCCCAATATTGATTTAAAGTATATATCTTATGTAGCAGAAGATTTTGTTCCCTTAAAACTAAATTGTCCTTCACAATATGAATATGGAACCAGCTGATAGAGAACAAACTTGTAGAGATTGCTATGCTTTTAATTACACTATGAAAAGTGAAGTGTTAGTTGCTCAGTCACGTCCAATTCTGCGACCCCATGGACTATAGCCTGTCAGGCTCCTCTGTCCATAGAATTCTCCAGGCAAGAATACAAGAGCAGGGTGCCATTCCCTTCTTTAGGGGATCTTATCGACCAAAGGATCATGCTGTGTAATAATTCAATTTACCCTCACCGCTTATCATCTGAATTACTGAGAAACTCATCCGTATAGGACACCATAACATAATACATCTTTCACTTAGTGGGAAAAAATCATTTCTGTGTTATTTTTGAAAAAAAGTTTTACTGGAGTGTATTGACTTAAAATGTTGTGTTAATTTCTTCTGTACAGCAAAGTGAATCACATATATATATATATATATATATATATATACACACACACACACACACACACATACACTCTGTTTTAGATTATTTTCACATTCTGCTGTGCGGTACAGTCACTCAGGCATGTCCGACTCTTTGAAATCCTATGGACTGTAGCCTGCCAGGCTCCTCTCTCCATGGGATTTTCTCTGAAGAATACTGGAGTGAGTTGCCATTTCCTTCCCCAGGGGATCCTCCTGACCCAGGGATTAAACCTGCGACTCCTGCATCTTCTGCATTGCAAATGGTTAGTAGTATGTATATGTTAATCTCAGTGTCCTAATTTATACCCTCTTTTCCCCTCAGTGGGCTTCCCTTGTGTCTCAGCTGGTAAAGAATCTGCCTGCAATGCGGGAGACCTGGGTTCAAATCCTGGGTCAGAAAGATCCCTTAGAGAAGGGAATGGCTACCCACTCAACTATTCTGGCCTGAAGAATTCCATGGACTGTATAGGCCATGGAGTTGCAAAGAGTTGGACATAACTGAGTGACTTTCACTACACTTCAGGCTTCCCTGGTGGCTCAGAGGTTAAAGAATCTGCCCCCAATGCGGGAGACCTGGGTTCCATCCCTGGGTCGGGAAGATCCCCTGGAGAAGGAAATGGTAACCCACTCTAGTATTCTTGCCTGAAGAATCCCATGTACGGAGAAGCCTGGTAGGCTACAGTCCATGGCGTCGCAAAGAGTCGGACACACTGAGCGATTTCACTCACTCAATCACTACACTTCACTTTCACTTCCCCCCAGTAATCATAAATTTATTTTTTACATCTGTGACTCTATTTCTATTTTGCAAATAAGTTATCCATATCATTTTTTTTTTTTAGATTCCACATATAAGCAATATCATTTCTCTGTCTGATTACTTTACTCAGTATGATAATCTCTAGGTCTACCCATGTTGCTGCAAATGATATTATTCCTTTTTATGGCTGAGTGATATTCCATTGTATATATGTATCATATTTTCTCTATCCATTCATCCGCTGATAGACACTTAGGGTGTTTCCAAGTCCTGGCTATCACAAATAGTGCTGCAATGAACACTGGGGTGCATGTATCTTTTCAAATCATGGATTTCTTGAGATATTTGCCTAAGAGTGGGATTACAGGATCATATGGTAGCTCTACTTTTAGTTTATTAAGGAACTTCCATAGTGTTCTTCATAATAGTTTACCAACAATAGTTGTACCAATGTCCCACCAACATTGTAGGAGGGTTCTCTTTTCTCCACACTTCTCCAGCATTTATGGCTTGTAGATTTTTTGATGATGGTCATTCTGACTAGTGTGAGGTGATATCTCATTGTAGTTTTGTATTGCATTTCACTGATGATTAGTGATGTTGGGCATCTTTTCATGTGCTTTTTGGTCACTTGCATGTCTTCTTTTGAGAAATGCATATTTAGATCTCCCACCCACTTTCTGATTGGGTTGTTTGTTTTGATGTTGAGCTGAATGAGCTGTTTGTGTATTTTGAAGATTAATCCCTTGTTGGTCACCTCCTTTGCAAATGTTTTATATCATTTTGGGGTTGTCTTGTTTTATTAAAGGTTTCCTTTGCTACCAACTTGATGGATGTGAGTTGAGTGAACTCCAGGAGATGGTGATGGACTGGGAGGCCTGGCATGCTGCGATTCATGGGGTCACAAAGAATCGGACATGACTGAGTGACTGAACTGAACTTGCTGTACAAAAGCTTTTAAGCTTAATTAGGTCACATTTGTTTATTTATATATTTTCATTTTCACTACTCTAGGAGGAGGATTGAAAAAGATCTTCCTGTGATTTATGCCAGAGAGTGTTCTGTCTGTGTTTTCTTCTAAGAGTTTTATAGTGTCCAGTCTTATATTTAAAGCTTTAATCCATTTTGAGTTTACTTTTGTGTATGGTGTTAGGGAGTGTTCTAATTTCATTTTTGCTTTATTTTATACATGTAGTGGTCAGCTTTCCCAGCATCACTTATTGAAGTTACTTTTCTTCATTGTATATTCTTTCATTCTTTGTCAAAGTTTAAGTGATCAGAGGAGCTTGAGTTTGTCTATGGGCTTTCTGCTCTGTTCCATTGATCTATATTTCTGTTTTTGTGTCAGTACCATGCTGTTTAATTATTACCACCTTGTAGTACATTCTGAAATCAGGGAACCTGATTCCCCCACCTCTGTTTTTCTTTCTCAAGATTGCTTTGGCTACTTGGGCTCTTGTGCTTCCAAACAAATTGTAAACATTTTTTGTTCTAATTCTGCAAAAAATGTCATTGTTATCTTGATAGGGATTGCACTGAATCTATGGATTGCCTTGGACTGTATGGTCATTTTGACAGTACTAATTATTCCAGTTCAAGAACATGGTATATCCTTCCATCTGCTTGTGTCTTCTCTGATTTCTTTCATCAGTATCTTATAGTTTCCTGAGTACAAGTCTTTTGCTTCCTTACGTAGGTCTAGTTCTAGGTATTTTATTATTTTTGATGCTGATTGTTAGTGTATAGAAATGCAAGAAATTCCTATGCATTAATTTTGCATGCTGCAACTTTACCAGATTCATTGATAAGCTCTAGTAATGTTCTGGTAGCATCTTAAGGATTTTCTATATATAGTATCATGCCATCTGCAAACAACAACAGTTTTACTTCTTATTTTCCAATTTGGATTCCTTTTATTTCTTTTTCCTCTCTGATTATTATGATTAGGACTTCCAAAACTATGTTTAATAAAAGTGGCAAGAGTGGACATCCTTGTCTTGTTCCTGATCATTTCTATTTTAAATTTGCCTGCTTTCCTCACTAGCTTATTGGAATCTAGGCATTCTCGTGGGGTATGATAAATATTCTCAGCTAATACAGAAGATATAGAGTATACATATATGTTTATTAGTTAGATTATTTATTAGGGAATACAGACAGTTTTAAATTATGGTATAGAATCATGGAGGTCTGAAAATATAACAGCTTGAAAAATACTGAAACACTCATTTATAGCTGAAGCTTTAATATTCAAAGGTTAGTTTTAAAATTAAGCTCTATCTTTTATCTGTATGGTTTTGTCAAGTTATTTTTCTCTAAAAGCCTCAAAATTGTTATTGTTACAGTGGAAATAATAATACCCTCTTCAAGGGATGTTTGTGTGTGTGTTATTACGTGTAAATAATACATGTAGAGCATTTAGCAGAGAACTGGCATACAAGAAGGTCTTCCCTGGTGGCTCAGACCAGAATGTGCTGCAATGAAGAAGACCCAGATTTGATCCCTGGGTTGGGAAGACAGGCTGGAGTAGAAGATGGGCATCCAATCTAGTGTTCTTATCTGGAGAATTCAAGAGATGGAAGAATCTGGGATGGCTAGAGTCCTTGGGGTCACAAAGAGTCAGGCACAAGAACTCAATAAATTAAAGCTATCAAAATGAATATTTAATGTATAAGTATAATGGTGGCATCATGCTTTATATAAAGAAAAATAGTTTAGGAGATATATATATATATATATATATATATTGCCCCAGTGTGATAGAAAGGCATTTAGGTGTGAAAGCCAACAGACTCTTCCTAATTTTGGAGAATTATTTATGATATTAAAATTACATTAACTGAACATATCACAGTTCAGTTCAGCTCAGTCACTCAGTCGTGTCCGACTCTGCGACTCCATGAATCACAGTACACCAGGCCTCCCTGTCCATCACCAACTCTCGGAGTTCACTCAGACTCATGTCCATCGAGCCCGTGATGCAACCCAGCCATCTCATCCTTGGTTGTCCCCTTCTCCTCCTGCCCCCAACCCCTCCCAGCATCAGAGTCTTTTCCAATGAATCAACTCTTCTCATGAGGTGGCCAAAGTACTGGAGTTTCAGCTTCAGCATCATTCCCTCCAAAGAAATCCCAGGGCTGATCTCCTTCAGAATGGACTGGTTGGATCTCCTTGCAGTCCAAGGGACTCTCAAGAGTCTTCTCCAACACCACAGTTCAAACGCGTCAATTCTTCGGTGCTCAGCTTTCTTCACAGTCCAACTCTCACATCCATACTTGACCACAGGAAAAACCATATCCTTGACTAGACGGAATAGATATTAAGTGACTTCTAATCTAAACATTGGTTTTTAGTATATAATTTAAAGGAGAGTTTCCTATTATATGAAAAATAACCTGCTTTTGTCATATTTTAATATTTCACTTGGTTTTAATGGAAGACATTTTTACATATTGAAGTATAGGGAAATAATTCAAGCTAATTCATGATTTAACTTGATTTTATGCCAATTAAAACAGGCTGTTTGTAGTTTACCAAAAATATATTGCACATCTGCTTCAATATTAAAAAAAAAATAAGTTACACTGACCAGAAATAAAGAATATCCATGGTACAAACAAATATTAAATGCCTCCTTTCCTGAGATCCCAATGTTGGTACTCCTTTGATCTATAAGACTCCCTTCACAGGTGCTGATGACATTTTGACTCACTATACACATGGTGATTTGGATTTTTTTTTTTTTTGAAGCCTTACAATGATGTATTCATAACTTGTTTGATTTTTTTTTTCTTTGTTCTGAAAGGATATAAAACTGTACTAAAAACCGTGCTTCTTTGGAGCAATTCTTTAAGTTATCTGAGAGGCTTGTCTCCAGGCTATAATCCTCAGGTTCGCTCAGAACTTTTTTCTATTCCTATTTATTTAATATGTCCAATTGACATTTCCATTGTAAAATAGCTACAAATTTGGTGAAATAACAATCAGGACTGAAACCAGAACAGAAGAATAAAGGAAGAAAATCTGAATTAAATTAGCACATTTCTCATTTAGTCAAGACTCATAAACTGTGGGCCCAGAACAAACTTGAAATGCACTGTACTTGTTGAAAACATGATAAGAATTTTAAGAGATCAATAGAACATTAAACTAAGCATGGCCCTTCTCAGCATGAAGCCCCTACTGTGAGACTGCATGGATTTCACATCCATAAAGCCAATTCTGCATTTATATTTTTGTAACAAATCTACAAAGTAAAACTTATTTTCTCCAGTTTTATAGATGAAGACATCCAACTGAGCTTCCTTGCTAAAACTGGACAAATGGTGTGTATCAGAGCTGAGATTTATTTATCTGTCATTGTCCATGGTATTAAAGGGGTGAACATACTTTCTTTTTCAGATCAAAATCATTTTTTAGTGTGAAATGAGGGATTATTAATAACTATCCCATAGAGCAGTTGTAAATTAAGACTATTCCAGATAAACTGAGTTGGATCGCTTTTTAATTTATACTTTGAGCACACACTATTTAAGGTCATTATATTAAAAATTAAAACATTATTTTGTGCAGGCTGGGCATATCCTGGTGGTCAGAATACATATAATATATAAATCTGCATTCCATTATACATAATTATTAATGCTTGAAATGATCTCATATCATGGAAACATCTTAAACATACAAATATGAAAATCTGTTCAGAATGTGCTACCTATGTATACAGAAAAGCAAACAAATTAAATTTTTATGAGTTTTAATAAAATAAAATGTTCTAACAATAAGTAAAGGAGGAACTTATTTAGCCACAGTGCTAAACCCCAGAAGTTATGTGATTAATAAACTTTTCACATGGAATCTCATCTTTGATTTTATCTTTTAATTTAAAATATACCAAACATTGGCTTCTTAGCACTTGATGCAGTAATAACATCTGCCCTGTATAAGCTCTTTCCACACTTTGGCTATAGAAGTCTTGCTTGCCAACTGGAATTGCATAGGATTAAATGTTGAAATTTATAATTAACTTTGCACAGTTTGACTATCTCTCAAGTCTAGCTCAACTGGTAAAGAATCCGCCTGCAATGTGGGAGACCTGGGTTCGATCCCTGGGTTGCGAAGATCCCCTGGAGGAGGGAAAGGCTACCCACTCCAATATTCTGGCCTACAGAATTTCATGGACAGTGCATGGGGTCGCAAAAATCGGACATGACTGAGCAACTTTCACTTTCACTTCAAGTCTAGCAATGAACATATTTCTATGTCTGTTGCATACTAAGATAATGCAGTGATATTTTCCAAATGTAAATCTAATCCTGTACTTTCTGCCTAACAAATACTCACCATCAGCAAATCAAATCCACACAATGTCACATAAGGCCATTTATAATGTTACCCTTGCCTTTCTAGTTATTACCCACCATTACTTCCCCTGGACTTTGTAATTTGCCTATCCTCAGCTACTGGCCCTTTGCCACAGTCTCACATTCCAAGCCTTTGTACATTTTGCTTTCTCCACTTGTAAGCACAAATTGTATTCCCAGGGATGCAGTTTTAGGGTCCCAATAAAGAAGAAAATGACTTAATAAGAAATAATACTGTTACAGTTCTTTCCAGCATCAGGTGGCTATGATGGTGTAAGAAATAAATCAAACAGCATTACATTGAATTATCAGGGATAATTCCCATAAATAGTCCTGGCTGCAATGTTCATGAATGTCCAGGAAAAATACTTAAACTATGACATTTTTCATTATATATGATTGTAACTATCACAGTACATTTTTACAAGGCATAGTATTGACAAACTGTTATTGAATATTCTCAAGATACATTACAATTAACTGAGAAGAGAATCTAGCAGCAGAACAGCTAACCTTAAGAGAGGAGAATGGCTATTTGATTCCAGGAAGGTAAGGTTATTTTAAAAAAAGACAAAAAAGCCAACTACACAGTAAAGAAGAGTTTGAGTAAGGGAAACTATAAAATCCAAGTTGAATTGAAAAAAGATGAGCTGAAAAATAGTCATCATCTCCCATAATAATGGCATTTATGGATGTGCAGCTGTTACTGAACAAACAAATCTGTGACTTATTGCATCAATGCAGTGCTAGGGTTTCAGTCAGGTGCTATGAAGAATTACATATACAAGGTAATAGCTACTAAATCATGTCCAGCCCTTTGGAATCCATTGGATTGTAGCCTGCTAAGCTCCTCCACTCAGGCAAGAATACTGGTTGTTGCTGTTGTTCAGCCCATAGTTCTTCAGACACTCTGTCTATCAGATCTAATCCTGTGAATCTGTTTGAATCTATTTGTAACTTCTACTGTATAATTGTAAGGGATTTGATTTAGGTCATACCTGAATGGCCTAGTGGTTTTTCCTATTTTCTTTCATGGACAAGATGGTGGAGTAGAAGGATGTGTGCTCATCTTCTCCTGCAAGAACTTGAAAATTTTAACTAGCTGCTGAAAAATCATCTGCAGGAGAATGTTGGATCCCACCAAAAAATGATACCTTGCATCCAAGGGCAAAGGAAAAGCCCCAACAAAATGGGAGGAAGGTGAAATCATGTTTAGAATCAAACCTCATACCTGCCAGAGATGCTTGGAGGGTACAAACAAAACCTTGTGTGCACCAGGACCCAGGGACCCTACAAGAGACTGAGCAAGACCTCCATTTGAGTGTTTGAGTGTCTGCTGTGGAGGCATGAGTCAGCAGTGGCCTGCCATAGGAACAGGAACTCTAGCAGCAGCAGACCTTGGATG
Source organism: Aepyceros melampus (assembly GCA_006408695.1). Lineage (NCBI taxonomy): Eukaryota > Metazoa > Chordata > Mammalia > Artiodactyla > Bovidae > Aepyceros > Aepyceros melampus. Next base: position 13,168 of record SJXQ01006405.1, read on the forward strand.
TGTGCCATGTGGCTTAAGTCCTCTTGGAGGAGGTCACCATTAGCCCCACCATAGAGCTGTTGAGCAGACAACTCACAAACTGGAGAACAATTAGAACAAAGAAGTTCTCACACTGTTACAAAAGTTCTAGGGCCCACAACAGATTTCCCAACCTGGGGATCTGGTAAAGGGATTGAGAACCCCCAGGGAATTTGACTTTGAAGGCTAGTGGGATTTGATTACAGAACTTCCATTGGACTGGGGAAACAGACTCTTGGAGGCACAAAAAAATCCCTTGTGCTCACCAAGAGCCAGGAGAAAGCAGCAGTGACCCCACAAGAGATTGAGCCAGACTTGCCTGTGTGTGTCCAAGAGTCTCTAGTGGAGGCATGGGCCAGCAGTGGCCTGCTACAGTGTAGAGGCCCTGAATACAACAGTCCAGGGAGCCACAAAAGTCCTTTTGAAGGAGGTCACCATTATAGCCAATGGAAACAGGAGGTCACCATTACCAACAATGGAAACCATGAGAGACTTTATTTTTAGGGGACTCCAAAATCACTGCAGATGGTGACTGCAGCCATGAAATTAAAAGATGCTTGCTCCTTGGAAGAAAAGTAGTGACCAACCTGCTGCTGCTGCTACTAAGTCGCTTCAGTCGTGTCCGACTCTGTGCGATCCCATAGATGGTAGCCCACCAGGCTCCCCCGTCCCTGGGATTCTCAAGCAAGAACACTGGAGTGGGTTGCCATTTCCTTCTGCAATGCATGAAAGTGAGAAGTAAAAGTGAAGTCGCTCAGTCGTGTCCGACTCTTAGCGACCTCATGGACTGCAGCCTAGCGGCTCCTCCGCCCATGGGATTTTCCAGGCAAGAGTACTGGAGTGGGGTGCCATTGCCTTCTCTGAGTCACCAACCTAGACAATGTATTAAAAAACAGAGACATTCCTTTGCCAACAAAGGATGTCCATCTAGTCAAGGCTATCGTTTTTCCAGTAGTCATGTATGGATGTGAGAGTTGGACCTTAAAGAAAGCTGAGTGCTGAAGAATTGATGATTTTGAACTGCAGTGTTGGAGACGACTCTTAAGCATCCCTTGGACTGCAAGGAGATCCAAACAGTCCATCCTAAAGGATATCAGTCCTGAGTGTTCATTAGAAGGACTGATGCTGAGGCTAAAACTCCAATACTTTGTCCACCTGATGTGAAGAACTGACTCATTGGAAAAGACCCTGATGCTTGGAAATATTGAAGGCAGGAGAAGGGGTTGACAGAGGATGAGATGGTTGGATGGCATCACCGACTCGATGGACATGAGTTTGAGGAAGCTCTGGGAGTTGGTGGTGAAGAGGGAAGCCTGGCATGCTGCAGTCCATGGGGTTGCAGAGTCGGACAAGACTGAGTGACTGAACTGAACCGAACAGAACCATTACAGCCATTACTCCCACTGTAGTTTGGCCTCAGGGAGGAAACACAGCCCCCATCATCAGCAGAAGACTAGTTTAAAGATTTATGGAGCATGGTACCACCATGGTCAGAACAAGATCCAGTTTGCCCAACTGCCAGTACCTCCCATCAGTAAGCTTTCACAAGCCTTTTATCCTTATCCATCAGAGGCCAGACAGAATGAAAACCACAATCACAGAAAACTAACCAATCTGATTACATGGGTCACAGCCTTGTCTGACTTAATGAAACTATGAGCCATGCCATGTAAGGCCGCTCAAGACAGACGGGTCATGTTGGAGAGTTCTGACAAAATGTGGTCTGCTGGAGAAGGGAATAGCAAACCACCTCAGTATTCCTGCCTTGAGAACCCCATGAACGGTAATACTGGAGTGGTAGCCACTTCCTTCTCCAGGGATCTTGCAGACCCAGGGATCAAACTTGATTCTCCTGTGCCTCATTTTTTACTTGCTAAGCCATCAAGAAAGCCTATATATATATATATATATATATATATATATATATATATAAAATATTTGCTATAATAAATNATACTGTATCTTTCAGTTCTCAGAACCTGTCATGGGCCCCTCATAATGTTTTCAAACCCATTCTTTCTGTGTAGGCTATTCTTTCTCCCAACCCACCTTCTGCCATCACTAATTTCAATCCTTCAGGGAAGTCTTGACTTTACTCAAAAAAAAAAAAAAAAAATCCGGGCTTCCAACTACCTGTTTTCACTTACTGTATGTTTATTTGGATAATTACAAAGTACACATCTTTCTTTCTTCTAGAAAGTAAATTATATGAGGATCCACAACATGCTACCTCCTATGCCCAGTATATAATAAAGATTTTATAAATTTTATCAAATGAATCAATCAGTTTTTCAAAATCGGAACATATTATTATCTGCTTCTAACCGTTTCAAATATTTTAGTGCACATTACCTACCAATATACTCTGTTAAGCTTGCATTTATTATAGCAAATATTTTATATATATATATATATATATATAAAATATTTGCTATAATAAATGCAAGCTTAACAGAGTATATTGGTAGGTAATGTGCACTAAAATATTTGAAACGGTTAGAAGCAGATAATAATATGTTCCGATTTTGAAAAACTGTTGATTCATTTGATAAAATTTATAAAATCTTTATTATATACTGGGCATAGGAGGTAGCATGTTGTGGATCCTCATATAATTTACTTTCTAGAAGAAAGAAAGATGTGTACTTTGTAATTATCCAAATAAACATACAGTAAGTGAAAACAGGTAGTTGGAAGCCCGGATTTTTTTTTTTTTTTTTTGAGTAAAGTCAAGACTTCCCTGAAGGATTGAAATTAGTGATGGCAGAAGGTGGGTTGGGAGAAAGAATAGCCTACACAGAAAGAATGGGTTTGAAAACATTATGAGGGGCCCATGACAGGTTCTGAGAACTGAAAGATACAGTATGAGAAAGATTGTGGTAAAGAACCCACTTGCCAATGCAGGAGACATAAGATAAGTGTGTTCTATTCTTGGGTCGGAAGGTTCCCTTAGGGAGGGCATGGCAACCCACTCCAGTATTCTTGCCTGGAGAATTCCCACGGACAGAGAAGAGCCTGGTGGGCTACAGTCCATAAGGTCACAAACAGTCAGACACAACGGAAGTGACTGAGCATGCATGCAGTGTTAATGTAGAGGTAGGGTCTCTGTTGTTTACCTGGTATGATAGGGGGAAAATGTTTTTTCTGAGGTATGTATGAAAGGAGAGTGTCACTAAGTGGGTGGCAAAAGATGAAGAATAGAGGAGAAGACTGAATGAGCTACACTGCATTCATAAAATTTTTGTTTTGAGATTTTGAGTTAGAAAACTATTGCATCGGAGTTCAGGGTCTGCAATATTTTGTGGAAGTGAAGAAAGCACACTTTTCCCTACCTTAATGTAAGCTCAGCACTTTTTTTTTTTCTTTTTTAATTATTTGGTCTAGAATGAATATATGTTCTTGATAACTAATGTCACTAACTTATAAAGCCTAAATTTGTTAATATACGTGTGCATGCTCAGTTGCTCAGTCATGTCTGACTCTGTGATCCCAAGGACTGTGGCCTTCCAGGCTCCTGTCCATGGAATTTTTCAAGCAAGAATACTGGAGTGGGTTGACACCACTCTACTCCAGGGGATCTTCCCATTCCAAGGACTGAACCCGTATCGCTTGTGTCTCCTGCATAGGCAGGCAGATTCTTTACCACTAGGGCCATCTTGTTATTTTTTCTACAAAATAATTAATGTCAAATAATCACTATTAATTAGGTGATAATATCTCTTCTGATTTTAACTGAATGATTATCTTTAAATCATATGAATTAATAATATGAAAACATTACACAATTTAGCAGTATATTGGGAAAACACTATTTTAGAGAATAGTCTCTCATGCTCTTTATAGAATATAAATATGTTCTATGCAATCTCCAGTCTACATTCTGCTTATTATGATTCCTTTATTTTATGAAAAACAAGTCCTACTCATATAAAATGCCTTTTAAAAATTTAAACCTACAACTTAAAACATCTATTTGCATTATCAATATTAAACTCTTTGCTGAGTTGAAAATAATATGTCAATGAATGTGGCTTTGTTTGGATTGAGGTAGGAGAGATATGTGTACTGAATTCAGGTAATTAAGAGTTAAAGCTACAGTATGGAATTCAGAAGAACTAGGATACTCATTGAATTTCAAATTTTTCTTACAAAAAAATAGGCCAGTCTATGCACCATTTATCTCCATTACTGAGATATTAAAAATAAACAAACAACAAAATCTGGTGGTGTCTACTGTGTACATACAGTTATATATTTTCAGATAAACTGGTAAAATATTTTTCAGTAATTTGGCTGGGAAATTTGAAAATGTCTATGAATAGAGAAACTTAGGTTTTAATCCTAAATATATGGAGTGTTAAGAAAGGTTTAGCATTAATATACTTCCATATGTTTAATTATTACTAGAGGAAAAATAATGGTAATATGTGATTGTGTTCATAGAAGAGAGTGTGGGAAGATTGAAACTGCTATATTCAAATAAATCAATATTTTGTGTCAAATATATGGATTTATCTGTTTTTAGTTTTTTTACTTTTTATTATCTAAAAAGATATATAGCAATTTCAGATATATTAAAATTTTTGAAAAGAGCATCTAAAATGTAAAATATAATAAAAATGTGTTGATGAGATTTAATATATTTAGGAACACTTCTAATATTTCTTTATGACTTGCCAGTATTAATAACATATTTGTATTTTAGAAATTTTTCATCAGATTTTTTTTTCTGAAATTGGTATTGTTTGGATTTTAGAAAGAAGTGAAAATTAAAGTGTAAAAAGTTATTAATTTCCTTATGATACCACTGAAAATATGAGAACCATTAGTATTACTTGTATTAGTATTAATTGTATAAAGTCAGTTTTCTTTTATCTTCCCTTTGCTATTCTTAGACAATAGTGATAACTGGCTTTCTCTTCCTAGGCTCTCTATATATAATTTGTGTATATAACCAAGAACAAATTAGTGCTAGTTAAAATTATTTATAAATTAACTGTATTAAAATATTTCCAGAATTTAATTTGTGATTTGATATTTTTGGCCTTAAAAATTCATTTTAATGCATTTTCTATATTCATTTTTTTAATATGGAAAATCACAGTAGTCATTATTGCCATGCAGACTCATTCTGTAAGTTCAAAGCATTTTTTTTTTAAATCAAAGATAAAATTTCCAGTGAAAAAGTGTGAAGGAATTCCTATAATCCAATATCATCCTTTCATGGTTTCTTCCTTCCATAAACAGCTATTGAGGGTCTACTGTGCTGTTTATTTATTCATTATAAATAATATTACCAACAATAACTATGTTATTTAGGTTTTAAGCCCTTGTCCTAAAGTAATATGCAGTCTAGAGGAGAGATAGATAGGAAAACTGGTACATGTAGGAATATGCAATCTGTAATGTGATACCAGTTTGTGCAATTGCCTGGGATGGCCAAAATGAGGAATCTATACATTTTAAAGGATCAGTAAGAAAATAATGTCAGGGGCAACTTCATGCAGTAGGTCATCCTTAGTCTGACTCAAAGAAGTGATTCCAATGCTAATCAAAATATATGAAAAAGAGATTCTAGGCTAAGGAAACTGCTAAAATGCAACACATATGGACTGACACAGTTAAAATAACCAGTGGCTCTATATGCTGTTCTACAAAATTCAGCTTTTATCACACAGGTACTGGAGATCCATTGTAGCGTTTTAAGGTGAAAAATACAGTCATATTTGAAAAATCCATTAAGGCAGTTCTGTAGGGAATGGATTATAGCCCTGGCTTCCTAAAGGGAGAAAGACCTAGAGAAGAATATTGTAGCATTTCAATTAGAAGGTGGTGATAACTTGGACTTAAATGATGGAGGAAGAGGAGATCAAAAATAAAAATTATAGAAAGAGGAGTTGCTTTGTGTATCTCGGTGAATTTTTGTACATGATGAATTTAGTATATCTATGGGATATCAGGAGAGAAGTCCACTAAGGAGCTAGATACATTTGTAGTCATGGGATTGATATTTTAAATCACAAACAAAAGAATTTGTCCAGGTAAGAGATATAAACTGATAAGAAAAGCAAACAAAGTCCAGAATTCATGGAGCACCAGAAAAGGCAAAAGGGACATTCACAGAAGGTAGTAACATGGAAGAATAGGGAGGGGATAGTTCTAAGAAAAAAATCTCAGTAGTATTGTGTCAAAGAGAGTTAAGATGAATAACAAAAATTTACTACTTTGGGTAATGAAGAGCTTGAGAAAGGAGGTAAGACAAGACTTTAATGATATGGCTATAAGGGAGGTAGAAAAATACAAGGATAGCCAGGAGTGACTCAAGTTTAAAGAAATATTTTGTTGTTGCTGTAGATGTTTGTGTTGGTTGTTGGTTTGTTCATTTTGTTATTTTGGGTTTTAGGTTATTTTAAACTTAAAAAAAAATTGAAGATGATTATGTTACAACAGTACAGACATATAGGCTAAGAGGGTTTTCAAAAGTCATCTCTGATTCTAAGGACTTAATAGTCTAGTATCCTAAGTGAAAGTCAAAGTCGCTCAGTCCTGTTGAATCTTCGCAACCCTATGGACTATACAGTCCATGGAATTCTCCAGGCCAGAATACTGGAGTGGATAGCCTTTTCTTCTCCAGGGGATCTTCCCAACCCAAGTATCAAACTCAGGTCTCCCTCATTGCAGGCGGATTCTTTACCAGCTGAGCCACAAGGGAAGACCTTTTTAGTATCCTAAAACCAGAGTAATAAATTTACTTGGAAAAATCTGTGTGATTTTAAACGTGATAAGTGAGTTCAGTTCAGTCACTCAGGCATGTCTGACTCTTTGTGACCCCATGAATCACAGCACGCCAGGCCTCCCTGTCCATCACCAACTCCCAGAGTTCACTCAGACTCATGTCCATTGAGTCCGTGATGCCATCCAGCCATCTCATTCTCTGTCATCCCCTTCTCTTCCTGCCCCCAATCCCTTTCAGCATCAGAGTCTTTTCCAATGAGTCAACTCTTCGCATGAGGTGGGCAAAGTACTGGAGTTTCAGCTTTAGCATCATTCCTCCCAAAGAAATCCCAGGGTTGATCTCCTTCAGAATGGACTGGTTGGATCTCCTTGCAGTCCAAGGGACTCTCAAGAGTCTTCTCCAACACCACAGTTCAAAAGCATCAGTTCTTTGGTGCTCAGTCTTCTTCACAGTCCAACTCTCACATCCACACATGACCACAGGAAAAAACCATAGCCTTGACTAGACGGACCTTAGTCAGCAAAGTAATGTCTTTGCTTTTGAATATACTATCTAGGTTGGTCATAACTTTTCTGCCAAGGAGTAAGTGTCTTTTGGTTTCATGGCTGCAATCACCATCTGCAGCAATTTGGGAGGAAAAAAAATGAAGTCTGACACTGTTTCCACTGTTTCTCCGTCTATTTCCCATGAAGTGATGGGACCAGATGCCATGATCTTCATTTTCTGAATGTTGAGCTTTAAGCCAAATTTTTCACTCTCCTCTTTCACTTTCATCAAGAGGCTTTTTAGCTCCTCTTCACTTTCTGCCATAAGGGTGGTGTCATCTGCATATCTGAGGTTATTGATATTTCTCCCGGCAATCTTGATTCCAGCTTATGTTTCTTCCAATCCAGCGCTTCTCATGATGTACCTGCATAGAAGTTAAACAAGCAGAGTGGCAATATACAGACTTGACATACTCCTTTTCCTATTTGGAACCAGTCTGTTGTTCCATGTCCTGTTCTAACTGTTGCTTCCTGACCTGCATACAGATTTCTCAAGAGGCAGGTCAGGTGGTCTGGTGTTCCCATCTCTTTCAGAATTTTCCACAGTTTGTGGCGGCTGCGACCCGGTGCACTAAGCGCGGCCGAGAGGAGTTACCCCACGTCCGAGGTCAAGGGCAGCACCAAGAGTGTCAGGCTGCAACAGCGCAGGAACGGCCGAGAGGGGCTACCCCGCGTCCAAGGTCAGTGGCGGCCAGGAGGAGACACCCCGCATCCGAGGTCAGGGGTGGAGGCTGAAGGAGCTACCCTGCATCTGAGGCCAAGGGCGGCGGCTGAGAGGATACACCCTGCATCCGAGGTAGGGGCGGTGGCTGAACCGGCGCAGGAGGGCCTAGAGGAGCTATCCCATATTGAAGGTCAGGAAGGGCGGCAGTGAGGAGATACCCTTCGTCCAAGGTAAGGAGCAGTGGTTGTGCTTTGCTGGAGCAGCTGTGAAGAGATACCCCACGCCCAAGGTAAGAGAAGCCCAAGTAAGATGGTAGGTGTTGCAAGAGGGCATCAGAGGGCAGACACACTGAAACCATACTCACAGAAAACTAGTCAATCTAATCACACTAGGACCACTTCTGCTACTGCTAAGTCGCTTCAGTCATGTCCTACTCTGTGCGACCTCATAGACGGCAGCCCACCAGGCTCCGCCGTCCCTGGGAGTCTCCAGGCAAGAACACTAGAGTGGGTTGCCATTGTCTAACTCAATGAAACCAAGCCAGGCCCGCAGGCAACCCAAGACGGGTGGGTCATGGTGGAGAGGTCTGACAGAATGTGGTCCACTGGAGAAGGGAATGGCAAGCCACTTCAGTATTCTTGCCTTGAGAACCCCATGAACAGTATGAAAAGGCAAAATGATAGGATACTGAAAGAGGAACTCCCCAGGTCAGTAGGTGATAAGGAAGTCAGATTTAAATTCCACATATACTATAATGACTACTATAAAACAAACATATAAAGAAAGTGACATAAAAATATAAAAATACATTATGTTGTCATTTTTAGATGTGATTCACTATTTTAAAATTCAGTGAATAAAATGATATTAGGGATGTTCAAAACATGTTTCCTATTCAAAGATTAAAATACAATATCTTTCATCTAAAATAGTTTTAGATTAAGCATGCAATTAATAAAGTTCTCTCCTGGGACTGGGGAAGAATGAAAGCAGAAGATGGGAGCAGACAACTTCTTCCTCATGTGTTTCCCTGTATTACTTTAGCATGAGTACCATCTCACTAACATTTTTAAATGGAAGGATAATAAAGCAAATAAGGGACACATTGTTTCTTAAATATTAGGGTTATTTCCACACTATTGAGTGTTCTCTACTACTAAATGAAATAATTCAAATGTTACAGTAAGCAAAAAATTTTAAAGCATATAAAAATACATCTCTAGAGGTAAGTCTATAATATAATGAATGTGTAAAGACTATGTTAGCTAAGTTAAGGTATTGAAATAAAACATGCAATTACATTAGGAAAAATAAAATCTGCATTAAGCAAATCTTGTCATTTAAGCAGGATTACTGATTTGCATTTAATTGTATATATGAAATAAAAATTGTTCTGAAGATAGATGATAGCAATAAATTCTCTGTAACCAATAATATTTGTTTTTCAAAATGTAACACACTTTTCATTTAAATGATTTTTTTTCAGGTGGGGTTAAAAGGGTGGTTACCCTATTTCTTTGAATTCAAAAAGTCCTAAAAACTTTAAGAACTGTTTCTAAGGCTCATCTCCACAAATACAGTCAATAATAATTGTTTGGCATTTATTATAAAAAAAATTCTGGTATGATGTGCTGATCCTGCTCTAATCTTGAATGAAAGCCCTGTTTCTCACACTTAGAGAAGCACCATAAAGGAGCCTTAGTAAAAATAAGGGAATGTTTTGGTCTCTCAGAATCTCTGTCCTTGGGTAACATACATAGTCCCAATTCTCTTGATATTTTCTTAGTTCCTATGACTGAATTTGAAAAGTGTGTGTGTGTTAGCCACTCAGTTGTATCCGACTCTTTGAGACCCCATGGAATAGCTTGCCAGGCTATTCTGTCCATGGAATTCTCCAGGCAAGAATACTGGAGTGGGTTGCCATTTCCTTGTCTAGGGGATGTTCCCAACCTAGGGATTGAACCTGGGTCTCCTGCATTAAAGGCTGATTCTTTACCATCTGAGCCACCAGGGGAGTGAGTTTGAAATGGCTGTGGTAAATATGAGATTTTCCCAGCTATTTCAAATCCAAGTTACTTTTAATTTCCCCACTTCTTTCCTTCTTACTGGTGATAAAGAACAATTGTACATGATCTAACTAACCAATAAATAACTGGTGAAGGGCCATTTTGACTAGTACATTTCTAGTTCTACAGAAATCATAAAAAGATCCCTCCCACATTTCTAAAGAACAAATAAACAAAAATAAAATATAATAAGGAAAGTCCCTAGTCCCTTCATCAGCTAAGCATCATCTTCTTATTCTCATCTCTCAGCTATACTCTGGAAGAAAAAGGGAGTAGACTTCAGGTGCTGAGAGTCCATTGAGACTGGAATGGTGGCCTTCTCTTTGGTGAATGTACATAAGGTCACAATTTCAATTCAGGGAAAAACCTCAGGCTTTCCTCATCAAACTGTATAAAAATGTACATGCTAGGTACTCAATAGTTACATGTACTGTAAAGCACACTAGAACTGATTTTTGGGAAATTGTGGCATTTTAGGTGAGTTGTTAAAATGTGAGAGGATTTACTATGGTTTAAAACATTTTTTTGCAAATTAAATATATCAAGAGAAACAATATATTAATAACTTAGTAATTTCTAAGTAACTTCACAATGGAAAGTTTTAGCTCAAGTTCTAAAGTTTCATGAGGATAGAAAGACTGAGGAGTTATATTCATAATGTGGACAAGACTGGATTTTATATCAGTGAATACAACAATCAGAGACAGAGTCCCAATTCTACATATATGCCAGCAGGGATACCGTCAGGCTGCTAAATACCTTTCCAAACATTCCTTACAGGAAACACAGGGATAAACTGCATTCTATAGTATATAATAAGTTAACCCAAGGAAATTACTATCTTGGGTCTTGACACTGTAATTAACTAACTAGTTGTTATTTTCTTGATATTAATAGCTTTAAGAGTTAGGAAAAATATCTTCAGGAAGAGCATTCCAATTTTGAATGAGCACTTAGGATTTCACACACACACACACACACACACACACACAATCCAGAAACCTAAAAACAGTTCAAACAGTCAGAAGCAAGATAGTGAAGGTTTGATAGTGCCAGCTGTATATTTTGCTCCAAAGCATGATCCTTAACAGACTATTGGCTTTCAGTTCAGTTCAGTTCAGTCACTCAGTCATATCCGACTCTTTGAGACCCCATGAATCGCAGCACGCCAGGCCTCTCTGTCCATCACCAATTCCTGGAGTTCACTCAGACTCACGTCCATTGAGTCAGTGATGCCATCCAGCCATCTCATTCTCGGTCGTCCCCTTCTCCTCCTGACCCCAATCCCTCCCAGCATCAGGGTCTTTTCCAATGAGTCAACTCTTCGCATAAGGTGGCCAAAGTACTGGAGTTTCAGCTTTAGCATCATTTCTTCCAAAGAAATCCCAGGGTTGATCTCCTTCAGAATGGACTGGTTAGATCTCTTTGCAGTCCAAGGGACTCTCAAGAGTCTTCTCCAACACCACAGTTCAAAAGCATCAATTCTCGGCACTCAGCCTTCAGAAGGCTTTTCCATTCCACTAGGTATGACTCTGGTACTAGTGTGGCATTTGTTGCAGACAACAACATATGTTGAATAATTTTTATACTCCCATTATGGATTCTAGCTAATGAAATTAAATTCAAATGTGCCTTCTTGGGTCTATTGGACAAACTGTACACAGAATAGTCTGTCAAAATAAAATGTAAGAATTCCAATTCCCCTTCAGTGATGAAAAATGTAGAATGTAAAATATAGCACTGTGAATTTAAAACTTACATTTTAAACACAGGATAGATGAATAGAAATCCTAATGTATAGCAGAGACTGTGCTATTTGCTGGGAATAGAGAAGACTGAAATAAACAAATTAAAGAAAGTGTTATGTGATATGCTATGTGCTATAAGAACACATATGAACAACTTCAATGGGAGCACTGTGAATGGAATACACAATTTTGTCTGAGAAGTTGAGGAAAGCCCCCAGAGAAAGTGAAACCTATTCAAGTTTTGAAGACATGAAGTGCACTCTGCTAAAACAATTGGACAATATCTTTGGTTTCCCTAAGAAATATCTCATCTCATTATGTTCCCCATGTTCTTAAGAGACATTAACAACCAGATGTAACAGATATACGAACACTGAACTTTTATTTTAAGAGAACTAAGGTCTGCATGAATGTGAGTAAGAAACTATTCCACTTCTCTAGTGTTTTCTGCATCAGTTTCTTAAGGACAGTGAATGGACTGAAGATTCACTGAAGACCATAGGTGTACATTCCCTGTCTTGTATCAAAATGGGATGTAACTAATAAATCATAAGTATTTAGGAAATAGACTGAAGTATGGGGCAACATGCCAGGAGCTTAAAAATTATAGGACCAGGCGGAGAGTGGTGACCAGCCTCTCCCTGAATTCTCCAAGCAACACTACTGATTCCACAGTAGATAAATTACAAGCAGAGTTTGAGATCAGTGTTATTTTGAAAAAATAAAATAAAAAGGGACAAGGATTGTGATTCTGCAGTGTATATTTTTAGGTAGTGCCAATTACAAACTTAAAATTAATCTGTAAAGCAAAGTCCATGTGTTCTAAAACTAATTGAAAGAAAATGGTATCTATACACATGCTTTGAATATTCTGCTAGCATATTACCACATGAAAGTGCCTGTATTTTTCCTTTTCCTTTACCAGTGTGTGTGATGTTCTGTTTTTCTTTCCTTGCTCCTATTTTCTCCACTATGTTCCTATTAAGATAGAAGTTTTGTTTTCATTGTGTTAGTGTGCTTTTTTGCTTAAATTTCTTTATAGAAAAAGTATTCTTTAAAGCAAAAATTAAAAGGAGAAAATCTTACAGCAGATCACATGTGTAGAATTTAATTATATACATTTGAATTATACAAATTTAAAACATCTTAATAAAATATTAATAAATTATCATTTTATATAAATAATTTTCATTTACATAAATATTTCAACTAAGGGCTTCCCTGATGACTCAATGATAAAGAATCTGCTTGTCAATGCAGGCGACAGAAGTTCTATGCGCAGGCTGGGAAGACACCTGGAGAAGGAATAGGCAACCCATTTCAGTATTCTTGGCTGGAAAATCCCATGGAGAGAGGAGCCTGGTAAGCTACAGTCCATGGGGCTGCAAAGAGTCCAACAGGACTGAGCAACTAAATAACAAGCTGCTACAAAAGAACCAGCAGTAATGGCAGTTTTCATAACTCTTACGAACTTGGAACCATGGCTAAACACATTCCAAGAAAATGAAAAATATTTCAATTAAAAAATAATAAAGAATCTCACAGTTTCAAAACAATGGACCAAACTGGTTGCAAACCTGCCTATTTTGATGCCACATGACTGTCCTCTTTTATTTTAACTGTAAACACCTGCAACCCTTTAGTGCACTATGCTCTGAGTAAGAAATACTTCGGAGTGATTGCAGTGAAATCTGTTGATTCATTTCACAAATATTTACTGAATGTCTGCTGCTGCTGCTGCTGCTGCTGCTAAGTCGCTTCAGTCGTGTCCGACTCTGTGTGACCCCATAGACAGCAGTCCACCAGGCTCCCCCGTCCCTGGCATTCTCCAGGCAAGAACACTGGAGTGGGTTGCCATTTCCTTCTCCAATGCATGAAAGTGAAAAGTGAAAGTGAAGTTGCTCAGTCGTGTCCGACTCTTAGCGACTCCGTGGACTGCAGCCTACCAGGCTCCTCCATCCATGTCTAGTATGTACTAAACACTATTGTTTGTACTGGATATTCAGCCATGAAAAAAAGGAGCGAAAGATGGAAATCTTTATATTCATGAAGCATCTATTCCTGTGAGGACAGACAAGCAATAAATAAAGATAGAGAAATAAGGAAATCAAACAACTGGTCAGATGATAGTAAGTGCTAAGAAGAAAAAACAAATTAGAGAAAAGGCACAGGAAAGGTATCCATTGAGAGTATTCAGTGAGAAATCACATTTGAGCAGAGATCTTAAAGGAGGTAATGGAGAGACTATGCAGTTGTATAGCAAAAAGCGTCATAGGCAAAGGGAACAGGTAATGTGGAAATGTGTTTGGCATTTGGGGAAATATCAAAGAAACCATCATGGCTGGAATGCCTTAATTACTTTTGTCACAAACTCACCACTTTTTCTGCTTCTACTCGTTCTCCCCTGGAGTCTATTCTCAGCTCAGAGCCTGAATGAGCCTTAAGAGTTAGATATTCTAGGATCCTTCTATGTTCGCTCCTTTAACAATCAGAATACTTTAATGGTTTTCCATCTCATTCTGAGTAAAACCAGTCCTTGTAATGGTCAACAAAGCCCTACATGATATAATCCACCCTCTTATCTCTCTGCCCTTACTGCATCCTATTTTCCCTCTTCTACCATGCTCTGTTCTCCCCTCCCCTACTCTATTCAGGTTCTGATAAAAAGATTTATCAGAGGGCCAAACATAGAGGGATTCTAAGATGCATATTTTTAAATAATCATTCAGGCTCTGAATTGGGAACAAACTCTGGTGAAGCAGATGATGAGCAAGCTAAAACTTGTTACTTTGCTATTAACAGTCACTATAATTATAATTTACATGTTTTGTTACTTTATAAAATTTTCTTAGCATCCAAGCACTCATTAAGTTGTGCCTATGCAAAGTCTAGAATTTTTTTTAAGAGAAAGAAACTTTAGACTGAAAGTTAATGTGACAAAATACAAAAAATATGGCTAACTGCTATGATATTATTAATTTAGAAGATAGCAGTCTACAACATACTATAAAATTCTGAAAAAACATGTTTAAAGCAATCTTAAGTAAAAAAAATAGTATTACTTTAGATTTATCAATTTATGCTTTTAGCTCTACTCTTTTTGCTGTAGAAAATGTGTACATGATTTAAGAGTTTGAATTGTGATGAGGAATATACAACACACTTGCACAAAATGTGACCACTATGTACAACTTTTAAGTGTTAAAATTTCAGTACAGTTTATGAAGGTTAAGCTAGTTGCTGTTTGAAAGTAAATACTAGGAGCTTTTACTGAGTATTATTTGTTAAATCCAGCCAAAACCTTCCTGGAGACAAAATTAATAATATTATGTTCATACTTAACTTATTTTGGCATGTTCTTGGTCAAAATGATATTTTAATATACTCCAGTTTGGACATTACACACAGACAGACAGACAGACACACACACACATACATATATTCCTCAAAAATTCTTCCATGATAGTTTCAATCCATACAAATTTCTATCTTATTAAAACTTCTCTCAGAACACCCACTTTGGCACTAAATTTTTGGTTGATCTCTCATTTAACATTCCTAGTATACATTTGTCAAAAGTAAGACCTGTGACAGTTTTTCCTTTCCTCTAGAATGCTTCATATGTTGAAAATATAACAAGTCCTTAAATTTCTATATGTGCCCTTTGAATTTCGCTTTGTTAGATAGGAGGTTAGGCATGAACAAGGTGTGGTGGCTTAGCTGAAAAGAATGGAAGCCGATCTCTAAGTCCCATGCTGGACACACCCAGGAGAGCTCACAGATAAGCTACAAAAAATAACCACAGAGACTTCTCCAACTCCAACACATGAATCCTAGGCACACAGTGGATGTAAACTAACCACAGGGACTTCTCCAATTAACCTTAGGAGCTAGGAGCCCATTAAGGGTTCATAAATATTCTACACATATATACATCTGATTATAACAGACTGAATTATGGGAAGTCATACACAACAAAGCCTTCTGTTATATGACTTTCTTTGAACATACGCCCATTTGCATTCCCTTTAACTGACTGGTGGTGGATACAAGTCCTATTTTGACAGGGCACAACCAAAAAGAGGAAATGGAAAGTATAAAAAGAGGGGGAGCCAAGAGGAATGGAGGGGAGGACAACTCTTTTGGGGTTGGCCTGCTCCCATGTCTTGGGAGTGTCTGTCTAATAAACGATCTGTCTACTTGAGCTGAACTGAGCTGTAACTTGTTTGTTGCTTTAAATCCTTTAGAACATTGCTTCAAATTTTTTGCAATGAGACAAGAACGGAGGGAGAGAAATAAACCACAGAGGGAGAGAAATAAACCAATCTGATAATTTCATTGATCAATCTATGATTCTCAAATCTATTTCTAATATATTTCTCTTTATCCAGCTCCAGCTTTGTTTAACCTATCTACCACAAATCACCAATTTTACACACCATGGCAGCGCAAATTCCCAAACAGAAGGTACCTGTTTCATCTTCTCAATCCACAGACTTATCCGCCCTCTTTGTGCCCTATCTTTGTGAACAGCAGCCAAATGGCTTGTCAATAGTGCCACAAATAATGTATTGTTTTTTTGTTTTGTTTTGTTTTGTTTTTTTGATACTGGCCTTTTCTCTCTCATTCACACTCATCCTCCCCAGCCACATGTAACTTATGCCTTCTCATCCCTTACTCTCCATTAGAGATCACTTCCTTTGGGAAGTTACTCCTCTATTTGGGCAATTATTACATCCTATTAAAATTGCCTATTTACCTGCTTATATCTTCCTCAGACTGTTTGCTCTTTGAAGTTAAGGAACTTATTGTTACTGTTAGACACTATATCCCAATTACCTAGCGGAGTGGTCAGCCTAGAGTAGATATAACTGAATGGATATTCAATAAATTGCCACTAGTTAAAATAGTATTTAGAGTATTAATCTCAAATTTGTTTCTAAATTCTTCTCAAACTAGGTATAAATTTGTACAAATAGATTTAATAAGACTATTTCTATTTTTTACCCCAGGAAATGTGAATAAAGATGGTTACTTCTTTATGATTATCCTAATCTCTAATGGGTAAGTCTGTGAGATGAATTTATTCAACTTTAATTTTTATGCTTAACCATGACTATAACAGTAGAGTATTTTTAAAAACTTTTTAAAGAATCTGTAAATGAATTAAAACCCATGTGTAAAAGGTAACACTGGCATACTAAATTGGTTCTTAAGAGGTTTCTGAAACACTCAACTTCCAATCCTGGCGACAGGCATCTGAGAGGCATGCAGGAAATGGGATTTAAACTAAAAATAATTTAATTTCTAGCTCTGTATAGATCTTGGTTTGAAATAGAATACTTCATTTTAGAAGAATATAGCTAACTTGAAGTCTGAAAAATAAATTCTAATGTTAGGTAG
This sequence comes from Aepyceros melampus, assembly GCA_006408695.1. Taxonomy (NCBI): domain Eukaryota; kingdom Metazoa; phylum Chordata; class Mammalia; order Artiodactyla; family Bovidae; genus Aepyceros; species Aepyceros melampus. Next base: position 30,348 of record SJXQ01006405.1, read on the forward strand.
ATAGGATAGAAAAAAGGAGTCCAGGATCAGTTCAGTTCAGTTCAGTCGCTCAGTCCAACTCTTTGCGACCCCATGAATCGCAGCACGCCAGGCCTCCCTGTCCAACACCAACTCCCGGAGTTCACTCAGACTCACGTCCATCGAGTCAGTGATGCCATCCAGCCATCTCATCCTCGGTTGTCCCCTTCTCCTCCTGCCCTCAATCCCTCCCAGCATCAGAGTCTTTTCCAATGAGTCAACTCTGCATGAGGTGCGACGGACCACACGCAGAAGCACACCAGCTGCGAAGGATGGCGCAGAAGTGTGGCTGAGAGGAGTCACCCCATGCCCAAGATCAGGGGCTGCGGCTGAGAGGAGCTACCCCACATCCAAGGTCAGGGGTGGTGGCAGCTGTGGCTAAAAGACAAAGAAGGAAAAAGCCCACGAAAATAGAACAAAGTAAGGTCCAAGGACTTGAGTGAGAACCTGAGGTAAAACAAGCAGCTCCCCTGAATAGCTCAGTTTACATAGGTCAGGCTCAGGGTAAGGAGAAAAAACATAAAAAGAGGAGCCAGAATTGGGCTGGGGACTTTTCTTCTCTTCGTGTGTTTTGGGTCTGCTTGCCCTCATGCCTTGAGGATTTATTTTCCTTTGCTTTCTAAATAAAACTGAGCTGTAACACTGGTCCTTCAGAGGAAATTACACAGGGCTGTAACACTGGTGTGCTGTCACTTCAAATTTTTGTTGTGATGAGACAAAATGGAAGAAATGACAAACTCCCCTGACACTAAGGAAAAGAATTTAGCTGACTATAGTAAACAGATACACAAGACCTTTGCAAAAGAGGTCTCCAGTTAACCCTGAAGCTGTTTAATATTGTGAGTATGTATGTGTGTTGGGAGGAAGAAGTTGGGAGAGAGTGTCATTGAAACCTTCAGTTTGGCCTGGGAGAAATAGGCCAGATTGATTGTCTCACTTTGCTCAGATTCTTGGATCACGACATCACATTCTGATTACTGATTTGATGTCCCTGGAAATCTGATGTAATAAAGAACATGATGATGACAATGAATAGTGTGACTGTGGAATAAAATATATCCCTCTTCCAATAAATTAATACATTTATATAACCAATCTTATCTGCATTAACCAATCTTATCTATATTATCTATCATATCTATTAAATCTTATCAATCTTATCATATCTTGTCAAACTTATCTATCATATAACCAATCTTATCTGCATAAAAACACTTCTCACTTTGTGAGAAGACTTCACAAAGTTGAGTTCACACCATGCAACCAGGTCCTGAGTTAGGGAATTAATGCCCAGGATAATGCCACTCTTTCACACCATGCAATATGGTCCTAAGTTAGGGGACTAATGCCTGGGACAATGTCACTCTTCGAGGCTTCAACACAATTATCAATCATGTTGCTCCCTCAGATGACAACTCTGCACATAGAGGGAATAGGTTTTGAAATCAGATGCATCTGACTTCAAATCCAGCTTTGTTACTTGCAGGCCAACTGATTTTTGGCAAGTACTTAACTTTATACCTCAGTCTTCTTATCAGTGAATTAAGTAACTGAAACTGTTAGTCGTTCAGCCATGTCTGAATCTTTGCAACCCCATGGACTCATGGGATTTCCCAGGCAAGAATACTGGAGTAGGTTGCCATTTCCTCCTGCAAGAGAACTTCCTAACCCTGGGATCGAACCCAGGTCTCCTGCATTGCAGGCAGATCTTTACTGTTTGAGCCACCAGGGAAGCCCTGAATTAAGTAAAATTTCTCCTATACTAGTGAGAAATAGAAAGCAGAAATTTAAATTGTCTAGAACCAGATGGGGCATGAAGAACTAATGCTTTTGAGCTGTGGTATTGGAGAAGACTCTTGAGAGTCCCTTGGACTGCAAGGATATCAAACCAGTCAATCATAAAGGAAATCTCAGGCCTGAATATTCATTGGAAGGACTGATGATGAAGCTAAAGCTCCAATACTTTGGCCACCTGATGCAAAGCACCGACTCATTAGAAACTGATGCTGGGAAAAACTGAAGGCAGGAGGAGAAGGGGAAGATAGGATGAGGTGGTTGGATGGGATCACTGACTCGATGGACATGAGTTTGAGCAAGCTCCAGGAGTTGGTGGTGGACAGGGAAGCCTGGTGTGCAGCAGTCCATGGGGTTGCAAAGAGTTGGACACAATTGAGTAACTGAACTGAACTGAACTGAGGTGGGTAGTATTTATTGAATAAGTGACAGGTAGTAGTAGAAGTAGTAGTATTAATAGTAGTCATCATTGTGGTAGTTTGCTAGTAACATTGCCTTTCTCTAATTACAACACTGACTTTGTCTAATTATTGGTCATAGTGCATTCTGTAATCAGAATTATCAAAGACAATCACATAACACATATTGACAAGCCCAGAATGCAGTGAAAATTGGACTATATTAAAATGACTAATTGGAATTTAGACTTCCCTGGTGGCTCAGACAGTAAAGGATCTGCCTACAATGCCAGAGACCAAGGTTCAATCCCTGGGTCAGGAAGATCCCATGGAGAAGGAAATGGCAAATCCCATGGACACAGTCTACAGGGTTGCAAACAGTTGGACACAACTGAGTGACTTCACTTTCACTTTGCTTTTCATTTTCAATTGGAATTTAGAAATTGAATAAAAATTGAAAATAACCCTTTAGAGCCTAGTAGTATATTTAATTAATCTCCTATCAGTCATTTACATAGTATCAGTTCAGTTCTAGCTGGAAAAGAAGAGAGGTAAAAAGCAAAGGAGAAAAGGAAAGATATAAGCATCTGAATGCAGAGTTCCAAAGAATAGTAAGAAGAGATAAGAAAGCCTTCTTCAGCAATCAATGCAAAGAAATAGAGGAAAAGAACAGAAGGGGAAAGACTAGAGATCTCTTCAAGAAAATTAGAGATACCAAGGAAACATTTCATGCAAAGATGGGCTCAATAAAGGACAGAAATGGTCTGGACCTAACAGAAGCAGAAGATATTAAGAAGTGGCAAGAATACATGGAAGAACTGTACAAAAAAGATCTTCAGGACCCAGATAATCCTGATGGTGTGATCACTAATCTAGAGCCAGACATCTTGGAATGTGAAGTCAAGTGGGGCCTTAGAAAGCATCACTACGAACAAAGCTAGTGGAGGTGATGGAATTCCAGTTGAGCTGTTTCACATCCTGAAAGATGATGCTGTGAAAGTGCTGCACTCAATATGCCAGCAAATTTGGAAAACTCAGCAGTGGCCACAGGACTGGAAAAGGTCAGTTTACATAGTATATATAAACTCAATTAAATTGATAAGCATATAACAAAAGAGTTAAATTTAGATATACTTTTTTTTTTCACAATTAAAGACTTTCTAACTTAAATGGAAGATTACTTAATATCTTAAATTTCTTTGAAAGTACATAAATAAAAAAAGTGATTTTAAATTAAAATGTTACAAAAATATTTCTGAAAATTTTACATTGTCAATAGAGAATTGAAAGGTTATGTTTTGAAGAGGCCTGTTTAAGGCTTTTTAGAGCATAAGCCGGAGAAGGCAATGGCAGCCCACTCCAGTACTCTTGCCTGGAAAATCCCATGGACAGAGGAGACTGGTAGGCTTCAGTCCATGAGGTCACTAAGAGTCGGACAAGACTGAGTGACTTCCCTTTCACTTTTCACTTTCATGCACTGGAGAAGGAAATGGCAACCCACTCCAGTGATCTTGCCTGGAAAATCCCAGGGATGGGGGAGCATGGTGGGCTGCCGTCTATAGAAAAGAACAGAAGGGGAAAGACTAGAGATCTCTTCAAGAAAATTAGAGATACCAAGGAAACATTTCATGCAAAGATGGGCTCAATAAAGGACAGAAATGGTCTGGACCTAACAGAAGCAGAAGATATTAAGAAGTGGCAAGAATACATGGAAGAACTGTACAAAAAAGATCTTCAGGACCCAGATAATCCTGATGGGTGATCACTAATCTAGAGCCAGACATCTTGGAATGTGAAGTCAAGTGGGGCCTTAGAAAGCATCACTACGAACAAAGCTAGTGGAGGTGATGGAATTCCAGTTGAGCTGTTTCACATCCTGAAAGATGATGCTGTGAAAGTGCTGCACTCAATATGCCAGCAAATTTGGAAAACTCAGCAGTGGCCACAGGACTGGAAAAGGTCAGTTTACATAGTATATATAAACTCAATTAAATTGATAAGCATATAACAAAAGAGTTAAATTTAGATATACTTTTTTTTTTCACAATTAAAGACTTTCTAACTTAAATGGAAGATTACTTAATATCTTAAATTTCTTTGAAAGTACATAAATAAAAAAAGTGATTTTAAATTAAAATGTTACAAAAATATTTCTGAAAATTTTACATTGTCAATAGAGAATTGAAAGGTTATGTTTTGAAGAGGCCTGTTTAAGGCTTTTTAGAGCATAAGCCGGAGAAGGCAATGGCAGCCCACTCCAGTACTCTTGCCTGGAAAATCCCATGGACAGAGGAGACTGGTAGGCTTCAGTCCATGAGGTCACTAAGAGTCGGACAAGACTGAGTGACTTCCCTTTCACTTTTCACTTTCATGCACTGGAGAAGGAAATGGCAACCCACTCCAGTGATCTTGCCTGGAAAATCCCAGGGATGGGGGAGCATGGTGGGCTGCCGTCTATGGGGTCACACAGAGTCGGACATGACTGAAGCAACTTGGCAGCAGTAGCAGCAGCAGAGCATAACCAGGTAAAACCTAAAGACTGCTATTCCAAAAAATATACAACAAATATATTATTTACTGGTATTTTGGATATCATAATTTCATCACTTTAATGTTCTCTTGAAATATATATATTGGCTAGTCATAAAAAATAATTCAGCATTTTGCAATTACCTACAAAATTTCAATTAAAAAAAATTTTATCACCTGAACAAATTTTGAGCTAAAATCTGATGGTGGTAAAACCTTTGTGTGTGGGGAATGGCAACCCCCTCCAGTACCTTGCCTGGAGAATTCCATGAACAGAGGAGCTTGATGGTGGACTATAGTTCATGGGGCAGCAAAGGGTCAGACACGACTGAGTGACTAACATACACAACCTATCAATAAAACCTAAATACATTTCCTGAAATGCCTTTTTAAATGTCAATAGCAATAGTCATGAAATTATTAAAACTACAAATTTTAATTGAGAGTTTGTTGATCTTCTGGATAGTTAAGATAGCACACTAATTGGTACATAGAAGTATGATGAAAACTACTTTATCCTGAGCAAAAAGATAAATAAAATATTTTTATAGTCAACTGGAACATGATATAGAATGTCTGCACATCATTAAATTTAACCAATAATGTAACTACTAACTGAAAAATCTATAATAGGCTGTCACCAGATATGACTCTTAAAAAAGACATAATTATAACTGACATATTATAATCTATATAAGAAAGAATGCTGGTATTCTGAGACAGTGTTATGTGTATGTATGGGACAGTGTGTGTATGTATGTGTGTGTGTGTATATATACATATATATATATATATATATGTATATGTATACCCCCTAGGGATACTGGAGCTACCATAGAAAAGATAATCAAGTGACAGTGAAATTAATGCATTCCATTCTATAAACTCCATCTGTAGAAGAAAATAACATTTAGGTGACTTAAGTTTCAGTGTTGCTTTCACTAGAAGGCACATTTTATTTCTCTGGAATTAAGGAAGAAAATTCCATTCTACACTTAATATTAGAAGTTAATTATTTCCATGAAAAATTGCCATGCAGTTTTTGGAGCTATCACTGAAATGGTAATGTTTGGCAAAATCCATATTTATTAACTAGAAGCACAGTGTTCTACAGTAATTAAAAGTGAGTTTAGAGTCCCAGTGCCTGGGTTCTCATCTGGGTTCTACCTACGTGACCTCAAGCAAGTTAATTAATCTCATGTGTCTTCATCTGGAAAATGAAGATAATTATAGTACCAATTTCAGTGTTGTTTGGGGATTAAAGAAGTTAGCAATGTAATGGATTTGAAACAGAATCATGTACCTGGTATCTGCACAACAAAAAATATATATTATTATGTCATTTTATCCACATATATGATAATGGTATTTTAAAAATATGGAAATACATGACATCAGCATACACAACTTTAAATGCCTGTGTTACATATATCCCCCCTATACAGCATTCCTATCTTATATGATAAACTATAGACATGTATTGAATATTTTATTTCAGAACATTGCTTTAATGGGTTATGGCATTGTAAAGTGGCCAAGCAGTACCTCAGCCACAGTGCAAAGTTTAATAAAGCCACAAGGTCACTACTGCAGCTAATGGGTTGACCACTCTTCCACAGATTTGGCTGGTAAGAAGTCAGCAAGCCCAAATGGACTCAGTCCATTACTGAGCACAGACAGGAAACACAAGATCAGCATAATGCCATCTCCTTGTCCCACAGGATGACTTTAAATCAAAGTGGCTAGATGATAGATGGCATGGATTTAGGTCACTCTACCATTGAGGAGCTAACTCTAAATTACAGCCTGCCAAGGATTATTCAGAAGTTTGAAAATGTACCCTAAAAAGGGAATAGCAAAACGTCTTGGCTCAGCTGAAACTAGAGAGATGAATGAGAGTCTGATAGCATCTCCTTACCAGGCTGCTTCTCACCCCTTTTCCAGAAGGAATCCCAGAACACTGTGCCAAGAGAAAGGTCAGACTGAAGATAAGCTTCATTCACATGACCTATGTGGAAATGTGTAAGGTTATGAGGACACTCACTATAGAGCTGAGCTATTTCCTTACAGGTTTGCTTTCCTTGAAAAAATTGACAGTAATATACATGTAAAATTTTCACAACAAAATAATACAGATTATGTATGGCTGGGTGAGGAGTAAACTAACATTAATATATACAAACTGGATCTTACATGTTTCAGCACAAGGATAAAATAATATTGATTTATATTTTTTCTTCTTTAGGCAAGTCATTTTAACACCTATGCTATACTAGAGGCTAACTGATTTTATTTACTTTTGCACATTAAAAAATACCACTTCTTTACTTCTGGCCCTGGCCATTATTAAAATAGAGTGAGCATGAATTGGTGCTTAAAGTACAAGTGATATTTTTTGCAATTTGAGGTAGATTATGTGTAAATATGCCTAGAAGAAAACAACCTGCAATAGCTAAAAATATTCTGGGTTCATTAGTAAAGCACACAGCAGTTTCAAATCTGTAATTATCTCACTGAATAAAGAGTCTCTTTTCTATTGTTCAAAAGGACACATTCCACATTGATGCTTGAAGGTCAAAAACTAAAAATTTCAGATTATGTCAAAAAAATAAATTCCATAGGCAGGGAACATGTACTTGCCCTTTCTCTAGCTTTTTATGAGCCAAATCCTAGGACTATCACATTTACCAGTTGATTTCACTGATTATGATTTTTATTATCTATCCCAGTGTACACTAGGAATTCCTTTCTAACCCAAATCTTCAGAATGAAAAATTATTCATAGAAACAGGAATTCGCTATGAAACTTAAGTACATATATGTGTTTAACAGACCATTTTGGAGCCTTCAACTAAGACAATGTAGATGAAGAAAGAACTTTAACCTTTCCTTTCCTTTTCCATTTCCTTTCTTTCCTTTAACAGACATGTTTGTAGTTGCTGGTAGGACTGAGAAAGACCAGTCCTTTGTGTCCATATTTTAATGGACTTACTTACATCCATATATTTACATAGGAACAGGAGAAATTCCTGGGGGAAAAGGTAATAACATCTACTATCCATCAGCCCTCGATTCCAACTCTGCTTTTGAGGTTGACATATATAAAAATGTGCCTGATAAACTGGAGTGAGATCCTACTTGAAATAAACATTCAATAGGGAAATAGGAACAAGAGTTCAACATGAGGTTAGGAGAAGAGGGACCAGCAAACTAGGAGACTAAAGGGATCACTGATATGGGACTCTATCTGCTGCTAAAGCTTCTGAAATCCACCCAGCCTCAGCCACCTTGGAGAAATGGGTTCATGTTGGATAAAGAGTTACTTGTGAATTTAGAATGCCTATGATCAAAGAGCAATAACATTTATGGTTGAACTATAAGATACTTCTGATTGAGTCTTCCACAAGGGCAAGCATTGTCTTCCCTATCAAGGTAGACGTTTAACATAAACAATGGTTCAATTATATAATTGTTTAGAAGAAACAGTGGTTCAGCTTTGTTTCTGATGAAGTTCTGATGTAGTTCTTCAGGAACTTTATTTACAACAAAATTTTCATAGTGACCTCTACAGAAATAAATAGAAAACAGAATAAAATCTTTTTATTTTACAATATGCCTTATCATACAATTTTCTTTCACAGTAACTTCGTCCCCATTTTGATTACACACTATTGAGGTCAGAGCACTAAGTGATTTGTTCAAGACAACATAGCTAGCAAGTAGTAAGAATTACTTAACTCCTTATCTTATAACTTGAAATTCCACATTTGTTCTACCATACCAGTTATTTAAAGCAAGAACATGAAGTGATTAAATAGCAGTAACTCAGGAAAGTAGCCAATACATAGCCTAGGGGTGAAAGGAAAAGGAAAAAAGACCTCCTGACCAGAGAGTTAAGACCACTGAAGAAAGTGGTCTGGATGGAGATGAAAAAGGGTAAAAGAAAAAAAAAAAAAGCATAAAGATATTTTTCCTGCCAGAAATCATGCCATATACAATTCAAACTATAAAAGAGTGACTGTTGAGGGCAGAAGACTTTCATATTATAAAAGAATTACCCAGGAGACTTACATTTCTTATAGCTTTCAAGTTAACTCAAATTGAGAATAGCAATTAGGAACAGAAATAGAAATAGAACAAGGAATAGAAATATGGTCATTAAGCCCTAGTCAAGACAGAAGACTGATATTTTAGGGTGGTTACTGTGTCTGAAAAAAAAGAGAAACTGCAACCTCTCCATAATCAGAATAAGAGCAGAAATCATCTCAAACCAGATAAACTGATAGAGCTTAACTTTCAGGGTATTTCACGTGCACAGGATCCTTCCAAAGCTTCAGTA
>SJXQ01006406.1:0-10500 GCA_006408695.1 Aepyceros melampus
ATATATATATATATATATATATATATGTAATTATGACTGATTTGTGTTGTTGTATGGCAAAAGCCAACACAACACTGTAAAGTAATTTCCCACCAATTAAATAAAATTAACAGGAAAAAATAAGTTCTATTTTTGGGGGCTCTTCTCACTGAAATCACCCTTCTTATTCTCTGCCGTCTCTGACCTCTTGGTGTCTCCTGCTTGCCAAGAGCAGACTCTAGAACCTGGATCCCAGGCTTTTTCCTGCTTCTGCTGATGACATTATCCTAGGTGACTGTCATGGTGACACATTACCCATCCAATGTTGTGGGTCTGAGTCCTCCTCTGCTGGAGTCTTTTCAAGATCTCTTCTGGATCCACTCCCATAGTCCCATCTGGTACTTCTTTTTCACTGGCATCTGTTCCATTTCCAAAGCAACTGGTGGAAACACCCTCCTCTCCTTCCATCTTACTTGCTCAGTGAGTTCCACAGGGTCTTCTCTGATTATTTGGGGATCTTTGATTCTTTTTTTTCACGGGTCTATCCATTAGATCTCTTCTGAATGGCTTCACTTCCCTCCTGATCCCATTTTGCCAATACCCTCGATGCTCTTGTACCTCTCTCTGGCAAAATACATCTTCAGATAAACCCAAGTTTGACTGTCTTCATGAAATCACACATAATCATAACATGATAAATTCATGGTCACCATACCAACAGGGTCCTCAGTATTGCTCATGAATCCCTCTTCATTTCTCTTAGCCCTAGAACTTGAACCAGTCCTACTCACTACTCCTTACTGCACCTCATCTCCTCAAACGTGTGTTCTCCTTACTGGGTCCCAGTGCACCATGGCCATTCTCGTCTCCACAGAATAGTAGCTGCCTTGTCCAGCTTTTCTTTGCCAACTGATACATCTAGTCCCCCAACTGCTTCAGGTGTTGGTCATTAACTGCTCACAACTACCCTTTTCTCTAGGAGGGTTGTCCATGGCCAATGGAGCCTCCAAGAGCCAAAGAAGCCTGGAAGATAATGCAGGGCTAAGCAGTTATTAAGCCTTGCTTCAAACTGGGACAACCCTGAGACATCATTCCTGCTCCAGGGCTCCCTGGAATAAGCTAAGGTAGACTCCAGCTGAGGTTATATCTTGCTGAGCTCCATCCCTTGTCTTCTTCTTAGGAAAGGATTCTAAATGCATAAACCAAAACAAATAGGATTATAAATAAAACTCATTTATGTTAATAATAATATTAATGCAACCTTTTAATATAGTGCTATGCATGCTGCTTTATTCATGCATTAAATAACAAAATCTCACATTAGGTCAAATAATATTAAAGTAGTGCTCAGAGTAAATAGTATTTCAAGATATCTGTGACAAATGAAATGCAACATGAATTATAATTCCTATTAGTAATAAAATCAAGGGTACTACAAGTAGCACTACACTATCACTTTACATCCATTTAAAAAATACATTTATTTATTTGGCTGAGCCAGGTCTTAGTTGTGGCATGCAGGATCTTTCTCTAGTTGTGGTGTTTGGACTCTGGAGAGTGCAGGTTCAGTAAATGAGGTGCTGGGCTTACTTCCTCTGTGCATGTGAGATCTTAGTTTTCCAACCAATGATCAATTCCATGTCCCCTGAATTGCAAGGCAGAGTCTTAACCACTGGAGCACCAGGGCAGTCCCTCATTTTACATTCATAATGATAGGAAACACTAAGTTTCAGTTAAAGGTCATTGAGAATAAAGAAGGGATTTAAAAAAAAATTTTCCCCATCCAGGTTCATGGTACTGATTTCTACTGATGTATACCTGGAGCTCTGGTTAGGACCTCTGAACTGGAGTATTTATAGGCCTAGGAAAGTCACATTCAAATTATCCAGCTTCACACTGAACACTAATATATGCTTCATAACAACTCAAAGGAATAAGATGGTTTAACTTCTCTCACTTGTCCAAGAGTCTGGTTAGGGAACTATTCAAGGGTCCAGACTGAAATTCCCTATTCTCAGGTAGTATCAGTAAGAGATGCCTTAATAAGAACTCAGTCCCAGAGAGCCACCAAACTCACCAGAATACAATGACCTGGAACAGCGATGATCACATTTCCTTGGCCTGAGTCATTTGGTACCATTCATCAATTCCTTTTACTCTTTTGACTGCCACATAGCTTGATATCATGAGCAGATGTTTGTCAGACTGGGCTCAAATTTGTGCAGAATTTAGGTATGGAAATAATGCTGTAGTTGCCCTCAGGGAAATTAATATTTTCTGGGATGAAATTTAGATTATCAGAGATTAGACTAAGATGGCACATCTCCTTTCCCTCCCTCAATTTCCTAAAGTAACGGAAAATATAGCTTTGAGAAATTGTACATCTCCCACTTTTTCTCTACTAGAAAGAGCAATGTTTGGAAGAAAAAAAAATGGTGGTGAATGGCAAGAGCAGTGTGTAACTTGGGACTAGGGAGTCTATGAAGGCAAAATGGTCCTGTTCTCTGGTTTTGATTCTGGAGATGGAGGAGTTTATCACATTAACATTGATAATTATATTATCAATTATAATATCAATTAGCTATATTATTAACAGCCTTTTATTGACACAGAACTTTTCATGTGTTCAAGTTTCTTACACATTTATTTTCTAATTTAAATCTTTTCACCTCACAACAGTAGAGAATGCCCTGCCTAAAGGAATGCAGAGAAGAGGCACAAAGCCTGTTCTTGGTCCCCAAGATTAGAAGCACTGCATTCTTTCCCTTGGGCTGGGAGAATGCCTTGCACGTTTTTGGAAGGATTAGGTACATAAATCACAGACAACCTAGTTAGTGGTTCTTAAATTTGTGTGTATCATCTGAAGGAGCCTGTTGAATAGGCTTTCTGGGGACCCAATCCTGAAACTTGGATTCGGCAAGTCTGGAGTGACCTAAGTCTGCATTTTAAAGAAGTGCTCCATGTCCACTGTGTCAGGTGCTTTAGGCATGTGACCGAAATTTAGAAAATCGGTCTGAATTTTCCTTTTAGGGTCACACTTACTAGGTTGAGATAATTTGTCTCTAATTACTGTCCTGCTCAGAGGAGTCAATCCAGGGCTACACTATTAGAAAACAAAGGTAAGAGCAAAGAACAAGATCACCTAGGAAAAAACAACGAGGAAACTCGATTAATACAGATTAATAACCGCGCAGGCTCGGAGACTGAAGAAGCCGGGCACACGCACACCTTCACACGATGGTTCAGTGAGAATGGATGAAAAGAATAACAAATACGAGGACACAAAAACATATAAGACCTATTCTCCAGTATTGTTTTTCAACTTGCTATTAAACTTTAGGTCCCCGTTTGATAGAATTGAAACCTCATATTCGCCTTTAATGTTATTTTCAAGTTTCAACATAAATACGGTGACTGAAAGTGAAGCAATAGACAAAGCAGCTCTCTGCCGCATCAGGGGGACCGGAAGAGGTGAGCCCCAGAGGATGCCAGCGCAGGAAACCCAGCGGGCTAGCTGTTTTGGTTGGAGGAGATTAAGGGGTACCGCCCAACGTCCCTGCCGGGCCGGAAATAGGGGCCCTGGGCCGCTCCAGCTTCCGGCGTCACTTCTCCGCGACTTCCTTCGAATGACATGGCTGCCCTCAGCCGTGTCCGCTGGCTGACCCGAGTGAGGCCCGGGGCACCCAAGGGCAGGCGGGAGGGCGGGGGGTTTGTACCGGGCTCACAGAAGTATTCCGGGCCGGAGGCGCCCAGATCCGACTTAAAAGGCTTGTGTGTCTGTTGCAGGCACTGGTCGCCGCTCCGAATCCCGGAGCATGGAGGAGCCTGTGTACCTCAACCGTGGCGCAAGCCTCCTCGCGGACCCAGGTAAGCGCAGGCCCGGCTCCGGTCTCGCCCAGGCCCCTGACATCTCCTCTCCTGGCCATGCCCTCCACCCCGCCCCCGAACCCCTTTCCTCGCCCCAGCTCTAGCTCTGCTGCCCCTGCTCGCAGGGCGAGGACGTGAGGGTGGAGGGCGCTTTTCCCGTGACAATGCTGCCAGGAGACGGCGTGGGGCCTGAGCTGATGCACGCTGTCAAGGAGGTGTTCAAGGTTAGTGGCCTGGGGCGTACAGGGACGATTGCCTGAGTTGGAAAGGACTTACTCAATTCTGATCCTGCGATGTTTGGTACCTGTTCTTGAAGGCTGCCTCTGTCCCAGTGGAGTTCCAGGAGCATCACCTGAGCGAGGTGCAGAATATGGCATCTGAGGAGAAGCTGGAGCAGGTGCTGAGTTCCATGAAGGAGAACAAAGTGGCCATCATTGGTATGTGTGCCGAATAAACGCTCATTAAGCTTCCCTCCGCACACACTAATACATTAACTCTTCTGAGTCTCTCCACTGATTGGTAACTATCAGTGGGAACCAGTTGGAAACCCAGGAGCTAAGGGATCGTGTGCCTCATGCTCTATGCAGGAAGGCTCTGTGAATTTGTCGTCTGTCGTGGGGCTGCGTCGTGGGTCATCGTGCTCAGTCCCGTCAGACTCTCTGCTTGGACTGTATGTAGGTCGCCAGGCTCTTCTGTCCATGGAATTTTCCAGGCAAGAATACTGGAGTGGGTTGCCATTTCCTTCTCTAGGGAAATGGTCATCAAGTCTTGTTAATTGTGTCTCAGAAATGCCATTTCTAGCTGCCTCTTTTCTGTCTTTCCTTCTGCTTTCCTACTGTAACTGCCTCATTAGACCTTTTGGCTTTCAGTTCAGCCCCTACAGTCCATCCTCTACAGCTCTTCTCTTGGAAAGGCCACCATGACTTTGCCAGTCCCAGCCGTAGGGTAGGAAAGTAAGTTCGTTATGAGTTTTTCTGTCTCAGCTTTTCTGCCTTTGTTTATGCAGCATGTGTTCTGTTCTTCGGTCACTCCAGACTGTGTTAGTTTCCAGATAAGGTGTATGGTCTTGACTTCTGCTATTCCTTCTGCCCACAGTGTTCTCCTTTTGGTTCCTCCTGTCAGAATCTTCCTTACTCACTGTAATAAGTTTCTGAATGCTGCCACACATTACTCTAAACTTGATGGCTTAAAATAATAGAAATTTTATTCTCTCCCAGTTCTGGAGGCCAGAATCCCAAAATTAAAGTGTTGGCAGAGCTTCACCAAAGACTTGAGAAGAATCTTCCCTAGCCTCTTCCAGCTTCTCTGGTGGCTCCTGGGAGCTACTGGCATTCCTCAGTGTTTCTTGACTTGCAGATGTGTCGCTTCAGTCTCTGCCTCTGTCTTGATATGGTTTTCTCCACTGTGTCTATGTATCTGTTTCTTCTTCTTTTCCTGTATGAGGACTTGTTACTGGATTTAGAACCTACAAAGATCCAGTGGGAATCCATCTCAAGATCCTTTACTTATTATCTCTGCAGACACTGTCTTAACAAATAAGGTCACATTTACGGGTTCTGGGGGTTTAAACATGGACATATCATTTTGGGGATCACTATTTAACCTGGTACACTCACTGAAACTAAGGTCTGGCTGAGGTGCCGGATGTTCTGTGATACTTCCTGGTACTGCCAGATCCCTCTGTGCATCCCTTTCTTCTCTGTGCTCCTGTGCACGTGGGTAATACCTCTCCCATGGTATTTATCATGTCCTTCCTATTAACTTTCTTCCCCCAGTGCATTGTTTGCCCTTTGAAGACAGGAGTTTGTGGTGTTATTTGGTTGGTATTCGTAGTGCCTGGCACATGATATGTGTTGGTTGAAAAGATATCACATATGTAGACACAGAAGCATCAAGAAGGGTCACAAATCTAAGTTGTTTCTCAACCTATTTAATCCAGGCCCTTTGAGAACATGAGAAAATTTTTTTCTGTTCTCCTCTTAGGTCATTTTGAAGTTTCAACATACATCTGATGACTAGAAATGAAACAGTGGACACAATGTTTCTGGTTTTAACTACATTATTCTCGTTTGCCCCTTGCCTCCAGAGGCATTTAACGGTCGCTTATTTGGGAGTGTGAGGTGGAAGTCTGGGTTGCATTATGTCACCGAGGAGACACCACTCCAGGTTTCCTTGAACTTGACCTGTGCTTGATTCTCTCCTCCCAACCTCTACTTTGTTTATGCAGGAAAGATCCACACCCCAATGGAGTATAAAGGGGAGCTAGCCTCCTATGATATGAGGCTGGGTAGGTGATGGGAGGCTATTGGTGAGTGGGGTACTGGGGCACCAGGCAGAGTGTTTATGGCTCTGCCCTATCCCCAGGCGGAAGCTGGACTTGTTTGCCAACGTAGTCCATGTGAAGTCACTTCCTGGGTACAAGACTCGGCACAACAATCTAGATTTGGTGATTATTCGAGAGCAGACAGAAGGGGAGTACAGTTCTCTGGAACACGAGGTGAGGTCCTAGAAACTGTGGGGAGCAGGGGTGAAGAGGGGAGAGAGGTCTAGCTCCTTCTTCGCTTCTTTCCAATGTCACCCAGCTGCTTCTCTCTTATGCAGAGTGCGAGGGGTGTGATTGAGTGCTTGAAGATTGTCACTCGAACCAAATCACAGCGGATTGCAAAGTTCGCCTTTGACTATGCCACTAAGAAGGGGCGGGGCAAGGTCACGGCTGTCCACAAGGCCAATATCATGTGAGGGACATAACTTCGCATGGGGTAGGGTCCTGGGAAGGTAGCCCCCAGCACTCTGCCAGCTGAATCTGTTCCCTTTGGCCCATGAACAGGAAACTGGGGGATGGGTTGTTCCTGCAGTGCTGTGAGGAAGTTGCTGAACTATATCCCAAGATCAAGTTTGAGAAAATGATCATAGACAACTGCTGCATGCAGGTAAGGCCCTCCCAGTGTCTCTGTCCTCAGTGAGAAGCAAGGCAAGGAGTTGGATTCATGTCTCTTCTCCACGCCCCCAGCTGGTACAGAATCCTTACCAGTTTGATGTGCTGGTGATGCCCAATCTCTATGGGAACATTATTGACAATCTGGCTGCCGGCCTGGTTGGGGGAGCTGGTGTGGTCCCTGGTGAGAGCTACAGTGCAGAGTACGCAGTGTTTGAGACGGTGAGTGAGGCACCTCCTCCCTCAGCCCTCTTGTGTGTGCCCTTCATCTGACCTCATATCCCTGACAGCTCTCCTCCAGTGCATCCTCCTGGCCTGCTTTTGTCCCCCCCCCCAACCCTTGCATCATCTCAGTGTTCCTGGCCTGACCTCCAAGTTCCCTTCCCTGACCTCAGATTCTGCAGAATGTCTGCTGCTAGTGACTCTGGCCTACTCATCTGTCCACAGGGTGCCCGGCATCCATTTGCCCAGGCAGTGGGCAGGAATATAGCCAACCCCACAGCCATGCTGCTGTCAGCTTCCAACATGCTGCGGCATCTCAAGTAGGTCACTGCCAGGCTAGGATGGTGGCTGGGTGGTTTGGGGAGCATGGGTGGGGAAATCGGGAAGATAACGTGGGGGTAATTTAGTTTCTGTCCACATCGGCAGTCTCGAGCATCACTCCAACATGATTGCAGAGGCAGTGAAGAAGGTGATTAAAGTTGGCAAGGTGAGTTTAGAAAGGCTGTGGGGTTTAGGGTCTTGGCACTAATTTCTGGGAACCTGAGTTGGGGCCTCCTTTCCCTCCAGGTCCCCAGAGCCTCTGTTCTTCCCCAAATCCTGTCAGGGCTGTTTGTTTCTCTTCTCTTGGCTGTCTCATTCTCTTGATCATCTTTGCCTCCTAGTTTCCCATCTATTTCCTCTTTCATCCACTGGCAGATCTTGTAGCTTCCTATCTAGTGTGGGGGGAGATGGAGCAGAGGGAGATAGCTGACAGGATGAGGCACCCCTTTCTCCACACCTGGAAGCCTATCCTTATTTGCCACTCCCCTGCAGTTAGGTATCTTCCTCGTCTGACTTGCATTTCCCATCTCACTCATGCTGAGCTTCTTAACCTGCTGAGGCTGCAGCAGAGCACGAATAGTGGCTCTGGCCCTCAGAAGACAGGAGCACACAGGTTTGTGCTTCTCCAAACCTGGCTGCCCCCTTGCATCTCTGCTGCATTGCATCTTGTTTTCCTGGCCTTGTCACCCTCTTTGGATTCCATTTCCATCACATTGCCCTGCCCCTCACCTTCATGGGCTCTCTTCTCTTCTTCACCACGGTTATTGCCGGTGGTGGCTGTAGGTACGGACTCGAGACATGGGCGGCTACAGCACCACAACCGACTTCATCAAGTCTGTCATCGGCCACCTGACCCCTATGGGGGCTAGAGCCCTTTATTCCCTCCAACCTCACAAGGACCATACACCTCCCTTCAGTACTGTGGACCAGAGAAGAGCCCTATACCTCTAGACCATAAACCTTCTGGGCAGAGCCTAGGTTGTTGGGAGCTGGCTTCCTTAGGGAATAGTTAGGTGGTGGGAGGTTAGGGATGGGGCCCAGGCCACAGAGATGACAACAATTCTCCCCTACAGGTTCGAACTTCTGACATGGGTGGTTATGCCACCTGCCAAGACTTCACTGAGGCTGTCATTGGTGCCCTGTCCAACCCATAGGTCCCACCCACACCCATGTTAAGGTATCCAATAAAACATGGTATGACTCTTGTGAATGTTTCTATTTTTATTGGGCTCTAGGGGATGGGATGGGGAATGGCTGTTAAGTTATGCCCCACTAGGAAGATGTCCATTCTAACTTTCCTGGGATAGCTTTCGGAGCTTTTTCTTTTTCTTGGAGCCGCTGCTCTTGCTGGCAGCAGCCTCTTCAGGTCCACTGCTGAGTGTCTCCTCCTTGGAAGACAATTTCCGCTTTTTCTTGGGGACCCTCTTGTTTTCTGACTCATCAGGGTCAGTAACTGGTTCCTCTTTGAGAAAAGATTTCTTCCTCTTGGGAAGACTTCCAGTACCACCTGTCTCTTCAAAATCACTACTAACTAGCTCTTCCTTGGAAAAAGATTTCTTTTTCTTGGGTTTGGAAAGAGAGACAGATGGGTCTTCCATTCCATTCTCCTGAAGAGCCTCCTGGGGCTTTTGCTTTTTCTTCTTTTTGGGTCTTTCACTTGTCTCCTGATGGCAGAAAGGGAAAAATGGGCATGAAGTAGTGTCACCTGTTTTATGTACACATAGCCGTGTTAGAATTCCAGCTGTCAAGTACTCAGGGAAGAAAGACTAGTGAAAATGGCATTAAAACTGCCCAGTGTTTCTGGGATGATTTTTAATGGAATGGCTCTAGCTTTGGAAATCCATGTCAAATCAAAGGTAACCTCCCCCCCTTCACCCATCGCTTAAAAGGTAGAACACACAATTATCCTTAGGGAATTTACAGAAAAAAACCTCACCATGCTGGTCACAAAAAAGAATCATGATGCCAAGTTCCAGAGGGGACCCTGCGACACCGGCACTGCTGACAATCCTAGGGAGACTGATTCTACCACAGCAGCACACTGGAGCCCCCCCTGTTCCTCATTCCCAGTATGAGATGCTATCATCTCTAGATACATCTGAGATAAGCAGAGCAGCTTGCACTACCCTTGGTGAAGAACTCCTGGAAGGCAGCAGAAGCAGAACACACTTGCCCAGGGAATGAACAGGTGTTGCTACAAACCAGCTCTCTGGGCTCTTGAATATTCGAGTTCTCTTAGCACCTATCTCCTTCCTATAGAATCAAGAGGTAGATTTCGAGACTTCAAGTCTTTATTTCAATCCAAAAGCATGTACTCTAGACCCTGACTCAGATACTATATTCTCTGTTCTGCTGCTTTCTGTCCTACAACCTAAGATCTTTACCTAGGGCTGAGGGCTGACAGTTTACTACTGACCTCACACTCCTCCGGGGCACTGCTATTTTCTGAAGAAGCTAGGGCAATTGCAGCCAGCCTTTTCTTTTCCTTCTTCAAGCGTTTCTTCTCCTGTTTCTCGAGCTTCCTAGTAATTTCAGCAGCCGCTTCCTCTGCCTGGCCAAAGAAAGATGCTGAAAAGGCTTGAAGACTTCTGGTTCCCCAGGTCTCTCATGGTTTTGTTGGATCAGGCTCATTAAATCAGTTTTTTGCCTCCACTCTACATGGTCAGGTTAAGACAGTTCATCACCTCCAACAGCCAGCTCTTATTCTACCCCACCCAACCTGACCCAAACTGACCTGAACCATTGCCTCCTTCATGACATCCAGATTCTTTCGGGGAATCTCTCCAGTCTCATAGAAGGACAGCCGCTCCTCAACTTGTTCTCGAAGCTTCTCCCCAAAAACACTGGTAGGCACCTCTGGATGTGTTTATGTAAGTAAACAAAGCACATCAGCCCCAGAAGGACAAACTATTAGTTCAACCTCCAGTATTCCCTCTACCCTCAGCTTTACTCAGACCCAAAGTATCAACACTCACTAGGTGAACTGCTGTTGACGAAAAATACTGCCATCATTGTAGAAGCTGCTAGGGTAGTCAGCCTCCCCACCCTCCAAACTGCCCACTTCCCCACTCATACCAGAAAAGCAATCGATTCGTGAGGCAATACTGCATTTGTTTGCCAGGTATCGGGAGATGCGACCTTTGTTCTTGGCAGCTGCTCGGCCAATGAAGGTAGAG
>SJXQ01006408.1:0-157454 GCA_006408695.1 Aepyceros melampus
TCGGGATTGGGAGTTCATGTACACTCATGGCTGATTCATGTCAATGTATAGCAAAACGAATACAGTATTGTAAAGCAAAACAAACTAAAAAATAAAAATCAATTAAAAAAAAAAGAAATGCAAAAAGGCAAAATGGTTGTCTGAGGAAGCCTTACAAATAATTGAGAAAAGAAGAGAAGTGAAAGGCAAAGGAGAAAAGGAAAGATGTACCCATTTGAATGCTGAGTTCCAAAGAATAGCAAGGAAAATAAGAAAGCCTTCCTCAGTGATCAATGCAAAGAAATAGAGGAAAATAATAGAATTGGAAAGACTAGAGATCTCTTAAAAAAATTAGAGATACCAAGGGCACATTTCATGCAAAGAGGCACAATAAAGGACAGAGATGGTATGGACCTAACAGAAGGAGATGGTATTAAGAAGAGGTGACAAGAATACAAAGAAGAATTATACAAAAAAGATCTTCATGTCCCAGATAACCACGTTGGTGTGATCACCCACAAAGAGCCAGACATCCTGGAACACAAAATCATGTGGGCCTTAGGAAAGATCACTGTGAACAAAGCTAGTGGAGGTGATGGAATTCCAGTTGAGGTATTTCAAATCCTAAAAGATGATGCTGTTAAAGTGCTGCACTCAATAAGCCAGCAAATTTGGAAGACTCAGCAGTGGCTACAGGATTGGAAAAGATCAGTTTTCATTCCAATCCCAAAGAAAGGCAATACTAAAGAAAGGTCAAACTACTGCACAATTACACTCATTTCACACACTCACAAAGTAATGCTCAAAAATCTCCAAGCCAAGCTTCAATAGTACATGAACCATGAACTTTCGGATGTTCAACTGGATTTAGAAAAGGCAGAGGAATCAGAGATCAAATTGCCACCATCTGTTGGATCATTGAAAAAGCAAGAGTTCCAGAAAAATATCTACTTCTGCTTTATTGATTATGCAAAGTAGTTGACTGTGTAGATCAAAACAAACTGGAAAATTCTGAAAGAATGGGAATACCAGATCACCTGACCTGCCTCTTGAGAAATCTGTATGCAGTCAGGAAGCACAGTTAGAACTGGACATGGAACAACAGACTGGTTCCAAATCAGGAAAGGAGTATGTCAAGGCTGTATATTGTCACCTTGCTTATTTAACTTATATGCAGTGTACATCATGTGAAATCCTGGGTTGGATGAAGCACAAGCTGGGATCAAGATTGCCAGGAGAAATATAAATTATCTCAGATATGCAGATGACATCATCCTTATGGCAGAAAGTGAAGAAGAACTAAAGAGCCTCTTGATGAAACTGAAAGAGGAGAGTGAAAAAGTTGGCTTAAAACTGAACACTCAGAAAACTAAGATCATCTCATCCGGTCCCATCACTTCATGGCAAATAGATGAGGAAACAGTAGCAACAGTGAGAGACTTTATTTTATGGGGCTCCAAAATCACTGTAGATGGTGATTGCAGCCGTGAAATTAAAAGACATTTACTCCTTGGAAGAAAAGCTATGACCAATTTAGATGGCATATTAAAAAGCAAAGACATTACTTTACCAAAAAAGGTCTGTCTGGTCAAAGCTATGGTTTTTTCAGTAGTCATGTATGGATGTGAGAGTTGGACTGTAAAGAAAGTTGAGCACCGAGGAATTGATGCTTTTGAGCTGTGGTGTAGGAGAAGACTCTTGAGAGTCACTTGGACTGCAAGGAGATCCAACCAATTGATCTTAAAGGAAATCAGTCCTTAATATTCATAAGAAGGTGATGCTGAAGTGGAGACTCCAGTATTTTGGACAACTGATGCGAAGAGCTGACTCACTGGAAAAGACTCTGATGCTGGAAAAGATTAAAGGCAGGAGGAGAAGGAGATGACCAAGGCTAAGATGGTGGAAGGCATCACTGAGTCAATGGACATGAGTTTGAGCAAGCTCTGGGCATTGGTGAAGGACAGTGAAGCCTGACGTACTGCAGTCCATGGTGTGCAAAGAGTCAGACCTGACTGCGTGACTGGACTGAACTGAATTTAATCATCAATAGCCTACTGTTGACAAGAAACTTAGCATAAAAATCTATTAACACACATTTTACGTGCTATAGGTATTATAAGAGAGTAAGCTAGAGAGAAGGAAATGTTAAGAAAATCATAGGGAAAAGACATTTACAGTAAATATCTGTATTTATTCAAAAATTTTTCAAGTGTAAGTAGACCTGTGTAGTTGAAACCCCATTTTATAGGTGATGAAACCAAAGCAAGAAAGGAATTAAATAAATAAATTGCTTACGAGTCTTGAGAGTCCTCTGGAGAGCAAGTAGTTCAAACTAGTCAATCCTAAAGGCAATCAACCTTGAATATTCGTTGGGAGGAATGATGCTGAAACTGAATCTCCAATACTTTAGCTACCTGATGCAAAGAGCCGAGTTATTAGAAAAGAACCTGATGCTCGCAAAGATTGAAGGCAAGAAGAGAAGGAGGCAGCAGAGGATGAGATGGTTGGATGACATCAGTGACTCAATGGACGTGAGTTTTAGCAAACTGGGAGATAGTGAAGCACAGGGAAGCCTGGCATGCTATAGTCCATTGGGTCCAAAAAGGTCGGACATGACTGAGAGACCGACAGCAACAAAGGGGACATAACTTTCAAGTCCTTAGTCAGGATTCCAGTGCTTTCAGTAGAACATCTTGCCTCTTTTCCTCACCGCATGCAAGCTTCCCCAGAAGGTACATTTTTTCCTCTGAAGGTGAGCACCATATCCTAATAAGGCAATGATATTTTCCCTACACCTTTGCATGCTATTTTTAAGAACAAAAACTCAGCTACATGCCCTCAGAAGAAAAACACAGTCATTTTGCACAGTTCATATGCCTGCATAACTTTTGGCCTCAAGTCAGTAAAATGGCTGTTGGAATTTCATGGCAACAACTTATGCTGGTGATTCAGAGGGAATATGGTAATATTTCTCAAGAAGATGAAAATTGGAACCTGCAAAATTTATTTGGGATATCTTAAAAGACTAGAGGATCCTTTATTTTTTTGTTATGTGTTTTTCACAGTAGCTGGCAAAACATGGGTAGTTTCTCTCTAATACTCTCTTTTTGGGTACACTTTGATTTGTGCAATAGAAGATATAACTTTTCAGTCTTTTCATCCAAGGATATTACACTGACACCCATAAATGCCAAAGAACAGGTGAAAAAAAAAACATATATATTAGAATAAAATCAAAGTTTTCTGAAAATGGAAATGGATCTATTTTAAGATTCTGTAGCAAAGATAGCCACCTTATCAAGATGCAGAGAAAAGAGTTTGAGTTGGAAAAGTAGAGGGTAAAACTTTTTAAAGATTTCACCAAGTTTGACTAAGGTTCTTATTCACCAATGACAGTCATTAATTCAAAATTTATTCAGTTCTAACTAGGCAGGGTTTTTTCCTGCCAATCAGTTTGTGAAGTTTGAACTGTAGAAAGGATTGCTTGGTAAAATCTGTGTATATTAAGAATGTGCATATGCTTTGATCTATTTCTTTCTAGATTTTATCCTACTAGCATGCATGTATATATGTTTGAAAATTTAGGTACAAAAATATTCAGTGTAGCATGATTTGTGATAGGAAAAGTTTAGAAACAGCCCAAATCTTTATCAGTTAGGAGTTTCAGTTCAGTTCAGTAGCGCAGTCGTGTCCGACTCTTTGCGACCCCATGAATCGCAGTACGCCAGGCCTCCCTGTCCATCACCAACTCCTGGAGTTCACTCAGACTCACATCCATTGAGTCTGTGATGCCATCCAGCCATCTCATCCTCGGTCGTCCCTTTCTCCTCCTGCCCCCAATCCCTCCCAGCATCAGGGTCTTTTCCAATGAGTCAACTCTTCGTATAAGGTGGCCAAAGTACTGGAGCTTCAGTTTTAGCATCATTCCTTCCAAAGAAATCCCAGGGTTGATCTCCTTCAGAATGGACTGGTTGGATCTCCTTGCAGTCCAAGGGACTCTCAAGAGTCTTCTCCAACACCACAGTTCAAAAGCATCAATTCTTCTGCGCTCAGCCTTCTTCACAGTCCAACTCTCACATCCATACATGACCACAGGAAAAACCATAGCCTTGACTAGACGGACCTTAGTCGGCAAAGTAATGTCTCTGCTTTTGAATATACTATCTAGGTTGGTCATAACTTTTCTTCCAAGGAGTAAGCGCCTTTTAATTTCATGGCTGCAGTCACCATCTGCAGTGATTTTGGAGCCCAATAAAACAAAGTCTGACACTGTTTCCACTGTTTCCCCATCTATTTCCCATGAAGTGATGGGGCCAGATGCCATGATCTTCGTTTTCTGAATGTTGAGCTTTAAGCCAACTTTTCCACTCTCCTCTTTCACTTTCAACAAGAGGCTTTTTAGCTCCTCCTCACTTTCTGCCATAAGGATGGTGTCATCTGCATATCTGAGATTATTGATATTTCTCCCAGCAATCTTGATTCCAGCTTGTGTTTCTTCCAGTCCAGCATTTCTCATGATGTACTCTGCATATAAGTTAATGACAGGGTGACAATATACAGCCTTGACGTACTCCTTTTCCTATTTGGAGCCAGTCTGTTGCTCCATGTCCAGTTCTAACTGTTGCTTCCTGACCTGCATACAGATTTCTCAAGAGGCAGGTCAGGTGGTCTGGTATTTCCATCTCTTTCAGAATTTTCCACAGTTTACTGTGATCCACACAGTCAAAGGCTTTGGCATAGTCAATAAAGCAGAAATAGATGTTTTTCTGGAACTCTCTTGGAGTTTACAAGATGGCTTCAACATATGATAAACAAAAATCAAAAGAATTTCAATGATAAACTGACTAATGAACAAATACTTAAAAAAAATTTAACATACTGCCTTCAATAAAAATTGAGCAGTAAAATCACTCAGGCTCTAGATGATCCGAATAACACTGTGAAAGTCTGCTCTAGTAAACCTATATTGACCATCACAGTCAATGTTAGTGAACCCAGTCTTTTCAAACATAGACAGGACCCTGTAAAAATTAACTTTATTGAAAAAGACATAATTAAATAAAGATAAAGAACCAGAATCAACCAAAGACTTTATCTAACTACACTGTAATAACATGAGAAATCAAGAGAAACATTGGAACTGAAAAATTGGTGTCTGGAATATGTAACTAATTTATACAAATAAACAACAACAAAAAAATAGCCTAATATATAAATGGACAAAGAATATAAATATAACATTCTCAGAAATGGAACTGAAGATTTCAATAATTGTATGAAAGAAATGCTTGACTATAAATAGTATATATTTATTTATTTATAGTATAAATGCAATACTATATTTGACCAGAAGTAAATTAACTTATCATTCTGGGCCCTAATCTGTAAAATGAAGTAGTTATGCCCTTTCCAATGATATTTTATGACATGATAACATGGATGACTCAGTGAGACCCATCTCTGCCTATAGCTTTCTCTCGCTATTTTTGCTTCTTTTGTTCTCATGGGGGCTCCTCTTCAACGCCCATCTACCCAACTTCCTTATTTGTTCTTCAGCTAGAATCAGTTGTCTTAAGAGTTTTTAAAAAAATTAAGTCATTCATTTTTCTTACTACAGGTTGAATAAAGGGATATTTTTTCTTAGTGATTGAATAGAAATGATTTAATTTGACTACTTGTTGTGTTGCTGCTGACTAGCATTTAAATTCTTTTATCTCTCTTGGGATGGGGATAATTTAGCATTGTTATATGGTGCTCACATTATCTCACCCCTGATTGTTCCTGCAAAGGTACAGTAGAGCTTGGTGTTCTGTGTCAATGTTCTGAGATATTTTCACAAATTGAAGAAAAGCTATGATCAACCTAGACAGCATATTAGAAAGCAGAGACATTGGTCCATCTAGTCAAAGCTATGGTTTTTCCAGCAGTCATGTATGGATGTGAGAGTTGGACTATAAGGAAAGCTGAGCACTGAAGAATTGATGCTTTTGAGCTGTGGTGTTGGAGAAGACTCTTGAGAGTCCATTGGACTGCAAGGAGATCCAACTAGTCCATCCTGAAGGAAATTAGTTCTGAATATTCATAAGAAGTGATGTGAAGCGGAGATTCCAGTATTTTGACCACCTGATGCAAAGAACTGACTCATTGGAAAAGACCCTTATGCTGGGAAAGTTTGAAGGCAGGCGGAGAAGGAGACGACAGATGAGATGGTTGGATGGCATCACCGACTCAATGGACATGAGTTTGAGTAAACCCTGGGAGTTGGTGTTGGACAGGGAAGCCTGGCATACTGCAGTCATAGGGTCGCAAAGAGTCGGATGTAAATGAGTGACTGAACTGAACTAAAAATAGCTAAATAAAACAATGAATGTTTAAAGTATACTTTAAACTTTGTTTTTATAGGTCCAATTTTTCTTGTAAATTTCTTTCTCATTCTTTTAAATCCACAATGCTATTTCTGGAAGGCCACTGACTTCTAATGTCTTATAAAATATATTTTCATTGGCTTTGAAGCATTTGTGTGACATTTGTCTTTGTAGAAGGAACACGGTTGGCTTTTACTTTGTATCTTCTCTCTTGTCTGGCCCTGAAGTAGGGTTGGAGCTTGAGGGAGAGAAGAGTAAAGGTGTCCCAGGGTTTCTGCTGACTTTGCACTCTGAGAAAATGGCTTTATGCATTTGGGGGCTGGCAGTGACCTTCTGGGGATGCTGTCATGAGGTGTTCAGAAGCTTCCACAGCCTTTGGATGTGGATAGTATGTTTTCTTGTGGATCGTGACTGCCTTTGGAAGTCCAAGTCACACAGACCCCACTCTGCTGGAGTCCTCTTTCCCTGTAAGCTGTCCTCTTGAAAACAAGACAGCTAGCTGGACACTGGCTCTCTGGGTTGCATTTGGTCCATGGGAAAAGGTCATGTATCATCTGCCTCAAATCTCAGGGAGTGTGTGACTATCCATCCAAGTTGCTTTTCCTTCGCTAAGTAGACTGCTTGACCATCAATTTCACCTTCTTAATTTCCCACAGGTGGATCAGATCTGCATCTGCCCTGCTTTTCAAACTCAGAGTTGCACACATTAAGTTCTGTGAATGGTCCCACAGAAGCCCCTCAGTTTATGCTTGAGTGGAAGGAGGTTGATTCCTCCACCCTTCCCTTAGGTGCAGATATCTGTGGGAGAGGGGGTGTGAGGGAGAGAGAAAGAGAAACTCAGCCCTCCATTGGTTCTCTGCAAAAAGCCCTCCTCACAAATTCCTTCTGTGTCCTTTGTATATCCTCAATATGAGATGGCAGATCCAGGATGCCTGTAGCTAGGTCTCGAAGAGTGGCTCTGAAGATTTTGCAAGAAGAACTGTCTTCACTAACTCTTAGAAATATCTAATATCTGCTATATTTTGGCCTCTCCACATAAACTTTGAATTTAATGTCATTCTACTAATATGTTCACAAATCTGACAAGAAATCATATCTTAAAATACACATCTCTTGTTACAATCTTTTCAGAAGGTTATACATCGTCTAACTATTCTTTTCAAGAACTGTGTCTTAAATAATACCAGATCCCCATAAGATAAAATTAGAATTTTTTTCATTTATTAATATTGTCTTGATACACTAGAATTTGTCTTAAAAATCTCTCTGAGCACCTACTCTATGGCTCTTTGCTATGCTCTTGTTCAAAATGAATAAGATTGACCTTTTTTTTCTCAGAACATTTGTAAACTGCAGAGTATGAAGTGATATGTCAGCAAGTATATATAGAATATCACAAAGATACACAGGAGAAGCACCAAATCCCATCTATGGGGTGTCGTGAAGGGTGTCCTTCAAAAAATGGTAGAAAGAATGAGCCGAATGTTGAGTAAGATATAACCAAAAGAATAGAATTAGGAGGGCCCCTAGCACAGGGAAGAACATATGCAAAGACCCCAGGTATTAAAGGACCATTTCATGAACTCAGAATGGCAGAATCACTACAATTAGAGAATGTGATTTAAAAAAGGTGGCATGAAATAATGCAAGACACATGATCAAGGGCTAGATCATGAAGGATTTTTTAAAAATAATATTAAGAAATTTGAATTTTACTTATTAGAAAATTGGGAACATTATATTAGGTGCTGAGAGAACATAAAGATAATAAAGCAGAGGTCCATAACTATTAAAGACTCAGTATAGTTATCTTTATTTGTATATGTGCTTCATAGTTTATAATATTTTTCTATATTTTTTCACTTAGATATTATAATAATACTATAGTAAATGTGTTAATCTGCAATACAGGTGACTAAAATGGGTTTACTGGTGCCCAAGCAACTATTGCCCAACAATAGGTTTGGTAGAGCTTGATTTTGAAGCTCTACCTTTTAAACTCAGTTCTCCATTATTTTCATTGTGTTATAGGTTTATGGGGAGAAAGCAATGGCACTCCACTCCTGTACTCTTGCCTGGAGAATCCCTTGGATGGAGGAGCCTGGTTGGCTGCAGTCCATGGGGTCAGGAAGAGTCCGACACTGAGCGACTTCACTTTCGCTTTCTTGCATTGGAGAAGGAAATGGCAACCCACTTCAGTGTTCTTGCCTGGAGAATCCCAGGGATGGGGGAGCTGTCTATGGGGTCGCACAGAGTCAGACACAACTGAAGCGACTTAGCAGCAGCAGCAGCATAGGTTTATGGATATTTGAAGGACTTCCCTGGTGGCTCAGAGGTTAAAGTGTCTGCCTCCAATGCAGGAGACCCAGGTTCCATCCCTGGGTCAGGAAGATCCCCTGGAGAAGGAAATGGCAACCCACTCCAGGACTCTTGCCTGGAGAATCCCATGGACGGAGAAGCCTGGTAGGCTACAGTCCATGGGGTCGCAAAGAGTTGGACACGACTAAGCGACTTCAGTTCCTTCCACTTCCTTGATAATACCATGTTTTAACCAATGACTTTTTATCAGTTCAATTCAGTTCAGCCGCTCAGTCGTGTCTGACTCTTTGTGACCCCATGGACTGCAGCATGCCAGGCCTCCCTGTCCGTCACCAACTCTCGGAGTCCACCCAAACCCACGTCCATTGTGTTGGTGATGCCATCCAACCGTCTCATCCTCTGTCATCCCCTTCTCCTTCTGCCCTCAATCTTTCCCAGCATCAGGGTCTTTTCAAACAAGTCAGTTCTTCTATCAGGTGACCAAAGTGTTGGAGTGTCAGCTTCAATATCAGTCCCTCCAATGAACACCCAGGACTGATCTCCCTTAGGATGGACTGGTTGGATCTCCTCACAGTCCAAGGGACTCTCAAGAGTCTTCTCCAACACGATAAAGTTACTCTAGTTCTATATTCAGTACTTGGCACCTACCTTTTTCCATACCTACCCATTTAATCTGGGTAGCAATTAACCCCACTGAATAGTAGATGGATATGTAGATAGATAGGTAGATAGATAAGTAGATGGATAAATAGATAGACTTTAAAAGTATTTATTAAATTCTTACTTCAAGATCTTAAGCCCAGTTTCCCTCTGCCTTTCAAACTTTAGGTAATTTTTTGTTCAGTTCAGTTCAGTTGCTCAGTCATGTCCGACTCTTTGCGACCCCATGAATCGCAGTACGCCAGGCCTCCCTGTCCATCACCAACTCCTGGAGTTCACTCAGACTCACGTCCATTGAGTCCGTGATGCCATCCAGCCATCTCATCCTCGGTCGTCCCCTTCTCCTCCTGCCCCCAATCCCTCCCAGCATCAGGGTCTTTTCCAATGAGTCAACACTTCGCATGAGGTGGCCAAAGTACTGGAGCTTCAGCTTTAGCATCATTCCTTCCAAAGACATCCCAGGGTTGATCTCCTTCAGAATGGACTGGTTGGATCTCCTTGCAGTCCAAGGGACTCTCAAGAGTCTTCTCCAACACCACAGTTCAAAAGCATCAATTCTTCGGTGCTCAGCCTTCTTCACAGTCCAAGTCTCACATCCATACATGACCACAGGAAAAATCATAGCCTTGACTAGACGGACCTTAGTCGGCAAAGTAATGTCTCTGCTTTTGA
Source organism: Aepyceros melampus (assembly GCA_006408695.1). NCBI lineage: Eukaryota > Metazoa > Chordata > Mammalia > Artiodactyla > Bovidae > Aepyceros > Aepyceros melampus. The sequence goes on from SJXQ01006408.1 coordinate 9,996, forward strand.
ATATAGTATCTAGGTTGGTCATAACTTTTCTTCCAAGGAGTAAGCGTCTTTTAATTTCATGGCTGCAGTCACCATCTGCAGTGATTTTGGAGCCCCCCAAAATAAAGTCTGACACTGTTTCAACTGTTTCCCCATCGATTTCCCATGAAGTGATGGGACCGATGCCATGATCTTCGTTTTCTGAATGTTGAGCTTTAAGCCAACTTTTTACTCTCCTCTTTCACTTTCATCAAGAGGCTTTTTAGCTCCTCTTCACTTTCTGCCATAAGGGTGGTGTCATCTGCATATCTGAGGTGATTGATATTTCTCCCCGCAATCTTGATTCCAGCTTGTGCTTCTTCCAGTCCAGTGTTTCTCATGATGTACTCTGCATAGAAGTTAAATAAGCAGAGTGACTATATACAGCCTTGACGTACTCCTTTTCCTATTTGGAACCAGTCTGTTGTTCCATGTCCAGTTCTAACTGTTGCTTCCTGACCTGCATACAGATTTCTCAAGAGGCAGGTCAGGTGATCTGGTATTCCCATCTCTTTCAGAATTTTCCACAGTTTATTGTGATCCACACAATAAGTCAAAAGCTTTGGCATAGTCAATAAAGCAGAAATAGGTGTTTTTCTGGAACTCTCTTGCTTTTGCCATGATCCAGCAGATGGTGGCAATTTGATCTCTGGTTCCTCTGCGTTTTCTAAAACCAGCTTGAACATCAGGGAGTTCACGGTTCATGTATTGCTGAAGTCTGGCTTGGAGAAAATGAAAAAAAAAATCAAAGGCTAATATCTGCTAAAATGGTATTTAAGACTTAGAGGTTGAGAGAGAATGGATTCTAGATAAAGATATTACATTTCCTAGGTAAAGAGGAAAAGAACAACTGATTTTTACCTTGACAATGCAGTATCTTTCTACCATGTATTAATGTTTTTAAGTTCTCATAACCTTATAAATTTCTTTCTGGAAAGTAAGGACTGAATATTTTTTTCTGCTGCAGGGATTTACATGTCAATAGCTGGCTACTACACTATAAGCTCAGAGTTATGGCAGGATAACAGAGAGCAGAGGTCTGGCCAAAGGGTGTTATAAGTGGGTCAATCTGAGGTAGACATAGAATCACTGAAGAGTAGAGGGGCAGAGTTTCTACCCACCTGGCATTGCCCAAATTTTTTTTTGTTTAATTTTGTTTGCTTTATTTCAGCAAAAATAATATATTGGCAAATCAAAGACATATCTGGCTTCATGGATGCCTAGAAACATGCTTGAAAGCTCAGAGATTCTCCGTCTTCATCATCTAGCTCTCCTTCAACAAATGCATAATCAATGAAGAGTTGATAGGAATCATAATGTTAATGCTTTCTAATTTTTTTTTTTAACATTTTTAAAAATTAGAGCCTTTTAGGGGAGAATGTCACCTTAAGTTCACAGCAAAATTAAGGGGAAGGTAGGTGGATTTCCTATATACACCTCCTGCTCCCAAACATGCATATTTTTCCCCATTATCAATATCCCCCATCAGAGAGTAGAACATTTATTACAGTTGATGAACCCATATTGACACATTGTTTTCATCCAAAACCCATAATTTACATTATGGTTCATTCTTGGTGTCATTCTATGGGTTTAGACAAACATGTAATGATATGCACCCATCATTTTAGTGTTGTATAGAGTATTTTCATTGCCTCTGTGCTATGTCTTTCCGATTATCCTCAGCTTCAGGTGGAAGGACTAATACGAACTTGGGGAGTCTAGCTCAACAGCTCACAAATTTTAACTCAACACCCTAGCATTTCTGTCAAATCCAATATGACATCAGGAAAATTCCCTAATGGTCCCTTTTGGTTTTTTTTTTTTCTTTTGCCTACTGCTAAGCCAATAAATGGGTGTTCTTTGGCAGAAATGATGCTAAAGCTGAAACTCCAGTTCTTTGGCCACCTCATGCTAAGTGTTGACTCATTGGAAAAGACTCTGATGCTGGGAGGGATTGGGGGCAGGAGGAGAAGGGGAAGACAGAGGATGAGATGGCTGGATGGCATCACCGACTCAATGGATGTGAGTCTGAGTGAACTCCGGGAGATGGTGATGGACAGGGAGGCCTGGTGTGCTGTGATTCATGGGGTCACAGATTCAGACACAACTGAGTGACTGAACTGAACTGAACTGAAGCCAATAAATTGCATTCAGAGTCAAATAAAAACATGAATGTTTCCATTGAAGCCAGTGATGGGAATGTCAAACAAGCATCTTACAGTAGAATTGGGGAGGAATGCTGGGCCAACAGAAGAATGGAGGTCACTGTGTTCCCTGTATTCTCATGGAATAGTTGTCTGACATCTGCTTAACTGTGTTAATGATGGGAAACTCATTACCTCCAGGTATAAACATTCTGTGTATTAATTCCTAAAGTTTCTCTTTGTGCTTGATATCAGATAGAAGATACTGTTTCATTAACTGAAACACATATCAAGGTTAGAATCCTTTACTTTCTTCAAATCTTTAAAATGTCAAATCAAACTCTGAGAGCCACAGGACTGAGGTATTTGGAGACCCCTTATGGTGCATCTATTGCCAGAGGAGCTGAAAATGAAAAGACCAACAGGGTAATATTTCCAAACACTTGAGCTCTAAAGATTTTTGTTTGTGAGAACTTTGTTTTATCATTATTTTTTCTAAATAAAAGCTCAAGCCCAAGAAATTGAGCTACCTAGTTTTCAACAGATACAGAAAGAAAATAGAACTGATTCGATTTTCTTGAATTTAGGTGGCATATTGTGAATGCAGCAAAGGCTCTGAGCACTATTCTGTCCCAGAAATTGGCAATCTTTCCCACTCTGGGTGTGGGACAGAGGGCACAGGAAGAATGTGCATGGGTAAACAGCCACTGATGAGCGGTGAGGAGAGAAGTGGGTGGGATGGTGAGACATCTTGGATTTGTCCTTCAAAACATGTATGTGGTATTAATACTCTGATATTTCATCAAAAGTAGGAGGTTCCTCTGTGTTCTGACAGGGTCAGGAATAGGAAAAATGGGAAAGTGAGATATTTTTTTTAAGCTGTAGCATTAAGAAAGCTCTGTGTGTGTGTGCTTAGTTGCTCAGTCATGTCTGACTCTTTGTAACTCCATGGACTGTAGCCTGTCAGTCTCCTCTGTCCATGGGATTCTCCAGGCAAGGATACTGGAGTGGGTTGCCATGCCCTCCTCCAGGGGATATTGTTTATTTTCCTTCTCTTGTGTACTATGAAAGTATTTTCCCTACTAGTAAAGCAAATCCTCCATGTATAATCTGTATTTCATTTTCTCTCATCTACTCAAGGATTTGCTTACACAATTACTCCCCTCTTCTCTTGCATTAACAATTTCTCCTATGTTAGATAACCACATTAAAACATAGTTGCACTCTAGGGCTTTTAACAGATAAAATAATAGTACTCCGTTGACCCCATGCCATCTCTACCTCTTCATGTAGAGATGTGTATCTTCATGTCTATAATGATAGAAGTCTTATAAAAGACTTGATAAAGACTGTTTATTCTCTCTTCATCTCACTCTAAACAAGCATTACTTAAACTGCCTGGAGAATCCCATGGACAGAGGAGCCTGGTGGGCTGCAGTCCATGGGGTCGCGAAGAGTTGGACACGACTGAGCGACTTCACTTTCCCTTTTCCTTTTCATGCACTGGAGAAGAAAATGGCAGCCCACTCCAGTGTTCTTGCCTGGAGAATCCCAGGGACGGCAGAGCCTGGTGGGCTGCCATCTATGGGGTCGCACAGAGTCGGTCACGACTGAAGCGACTCAGCAGCAGCAGGCATTTTTAAAGTAATCATCACTTTTGCATGTTGATTTTATTTGATATATCAATAAATCTCTAATATAACCTCTATCAAATACCAGGCTGTCATTTGTATATTGGTCCAATTTTACACTTCTTAATCTATTTTATCCTGAATCAGTATTCTCTTTTAATTTGATAACTTTGTAGAAATTCTGGAAAGGTGATGGAAAGAATATTTCTTTCTCTTAATCAGCTTTTTTTTCCTGTTTCCTTTTTCTTTACTGTTTCCTTTTTTCTTCTACTTCCTCCTTCTCCTTATTCCTGTTGAAATATCATTTTGTCAAATTTTAATTCTGTTTCCAAAATAATTTTAGGGTGCATTTTTTAAGTTTGGTGAAAAATCATTGTTAGAATTTCTGTTACAATTGCATCAAATATAGAGATGATTATGGGGACCATTGCCATCTTTGTGACTATGCTGTCCAGAAAGATATCTACTATATGAGTAATCTTATAATATGCTGATAGCAAATCTCTGTCTTCTCTTTTGCTCTTGATCAATCATACTAGAAGGCTATATGTTTTATTACTTTGTTCAAATAACAAATTATATTTATAGTGATTTTTCATTTCACTAATTCATTCTCTTTTCACTGTATTCATTCTTTTGCTTACTTTTATTTTTTTTGCTATATTGATCTTTAACTGTATCAGTTGAATGATAATCTCATTAATTTTCAGTTATCCTTCTTTCTAAAGTATACAGTTAATTAATACAGGATTATACATTCCTGTCTTGATATTTTGTTATCTATATCCCACAAAACTTGGTATGTAATGTTTAATCTTTATTTCAGTTTTAAATGTTTTCTAGTATTCATCACAATATTTGATTAATAAATTATTTAAAAGAATGGAGGGAAAAACAAGATGGTAGAGGAGTAGGTGGACGTGGAGTACATCTTTCTTCATGGATACCTGAAGTGCATGCAGAACACCAACTGAGAGCAGACAGGAGTACCTGACCAGTGGAAAAGAATTTAGAACCATGAGAAATAGGACGAAGGAACTAGGAGTGTTAGTATGACTTGACCTGCCCTCGGTGGGTGACGGAACTGAAACAGAGGTCTGATCCCCACAGAGGGGCAATTGTCTGAGTCAGAGGAGAAACATTTAAGGCTGAGAGTGAAACAGCTGATTGGAAACCTAAATGGACAGAGAATCAAACAGTCCTTGCTGCAGCCATACATACCCCGGACAGGGATGAGGGCCCCTGGAAGGTGCAGCTGCTGGGAGCTGGAGTTTGTGGAGTGTGGAGTGATCCCAGGGTAAGGGATGCTGTTGATTTCAGAGAGCAGATGGTGGGGAGGTGAGGGAGGAGATTGTGGAGCAAAATGCTGGTGGGGGAAAGCCTGGCAGCCAGGGAAGCAAGGTGATACTGCTGAGTCATGTGTAGGGGGTGGAGCCATCACCATAGCCTTTCTAACCCCACACGCCAGCATCAGACCTAAAGGATAGAGAGGCTGGTCCACTAAACGCCTGAGGCACTGAACTACAGACAGGACCCCACCCAGGTGCTCCTTTAAGTGACTGATGCACAGAACTACAAAGTAGGACCCCATCCAGGTGCCCTTTTAAGTGCCTGACATACTGATCTATAGAGTAGCACCCAAGTCAGGGGAAGCCACTCTATGTGCCTGACACACCAAACAACAAAGAAGGACTCCAGACCAGGGAGCCTTCTAAGTGCCTGCATGGACGGAGCTATGGAGAAAGACTGGCCAAAGAGGCCTTCTAATTGCCAGCTACAAGAGACTCAGAAAAAGCCTCTGATAGGGCCATAACTCCTGCGGTGGAGGCAGTCTGTGTCCCTGCACACTTGGTGCCACCAGGGTCCCCACAAGTCAAGCAACTGGGTCATCTTCACACTCAACTCTCTCTGGGGCAGAACTGCCACAGGCAAAAAAAGTCTTGCATCTATGTCAAACTCTTTAGGACCCTGTAGACTGTGGCCTGTCAGGCTTTTCTGTCAAGGAGGGGGATTCTCCAGGCAAGAATACTGGAGTGTATTGGCCAATACTGGTTGCCATACCCTTCTAGAGCACTATATTTCCTGCTTCCCTAGCTGCCAGCTCCCCTGAGTACCTGGTGCTGCCAGAAACCCTGCAACCCAAGCAGCCCCACCACCACATCTAGCCCTCACAGGGGCAAAGCCAAGTCCTCCAGGGCAGCCTCAAGAGCAAACCCCAGTGGACGGCCCACATGCAGAGGTGGAAATAAAACCACAATTGAAACCGAGGGGCAGTGTGGCTAAGGAATAAGACCCAAAACCCTCCCACCAGCTGTACAAGCTGCAGTTTAAATCCACATGATCAACTAGGCAGACTCTGTGTCTATGGAATATATAAAAGATCGCTGAGAGATCCCACAAAAGAAAATGCACTAGTTCTGATAGCTGTGGACACTGGAGGCAAGAACACACAGGAGTAGGACTAGATTAAAATCTGAGCTGCCCCTGCAGCAGGTCAGAGATCAGCACAGTATTGAAGGGCATCCTAGGGAGGTGAAGTGGACTGTAACTCAGAAGTATGTTTCTCCAACATGGAAAAGGAGATAGCCAACCAAGTCCAAAAGTCCCATACAGGATAAACACAAGGAGAAACATGCCAAGACACATACTAATCAAACTAACAAAGACTAAACACAAAGAAAGAATATTAAAAGCAGCAGGGAGAAGCAACAAGTAACACACAAGGGAAACCCCTTACACTTAACAGCTGATCTTTCAGTAGAAACTCTATAGGTCAGAACGGAATGGCAAGATATATTTAAAGTATTGAAAAGGAAAAATCTATAACCAAGATTACTGTATGCAGCAAGGATCTCATTTAAAATTGTTGGAGAAATAAAAAGCTTTTCAGACAAACAAAAGTTATGAGAATTCAGTACCGTCAAACCAGGTTTACAACAAATGTTAAAGGGACTTATATAGTCAAGAAATACAAGAGAAGAAAAGAGGTCTACAAAATCAACCCCCCAAAATTAAGAAAATGACAATAAGAACATATATATCAATAATTATTTTAAATGTAAATGAATTAAATTCTCCAACCAAAAGACACAGACTGGTTGAATGGATACAAAAATAAGAGCCATATATATGCTGCCTACAAGAAACCCACTTGAGATCAAAAGGCACATATAGACTGAAAGTGAGACGATGGAAAAATATATTCCATACAAATGGGAAGCAAAAGAAAACTGGAGTAGCAATCCTCATGTCAGACAAGATAGATACTACATAATGATCAAGGATCAATCCAAAAGCAAGACATAACAATTGTAAATATCTATGTACCCAATGTAGAAGCACCTCAATACATAAGACAAACACTAACAGACATAAAAGGAGAAATTGACAGTAACACAATAATAGTAGGAGACTTTAATACCCTACTCACACCAGTGGAGAGATCATCAAAATAGAAAATTAATAAGGAAATAAGTTTTAAATGATACACTAGATGAGATGGATCTCACTGATATCTTAGGACATTCCATCCAAATGCAGAAGAATACACCTTCTCAAGAGCACATGGAACATTCTCCAGGATAGACCACATCTTAGGTCACAAATCAAACCTCAGTAAATTAAAAAAAATTGAAATCAGACCAAGCATCTTCTCCAACCATAACACTATGAGACTAGATATCAATTACAAGAAAAAACTAAGAAACACAAACACATGGAGATTAAACAATATGCTTCTAAATAACCAACAGGTTACTAAAGAAATAAAAAATATTTCTAGAAACAAATGACAATGAAAACACAACAACTCAAAACCTATGGCAAGCTGCAAACAAACTTCTAAGAGGGAAGTAGCAATACAATAGATTTTATAGCAATACAATCCTACCTAAAGAAACAAGAAAAACATTGAATAGACAACCTAACTATACAACTAAAATGACTGGAAAAAGAACAACAACAACAAAACACCCAAATTAGTAGAAGGAAAGAAAGAAATCATAAAAATCCGAGCAGAAATAAATGAAAAAGAAATGAAAGAAACAATAGTAAAAATTAATAAAACTAAAAACTGGTCCTTTGAGATGATAAATAAAATTGACAAGCCTTTAGCCAGACTCATCAAGAAAAAAGAAGATTCAAACTAACAAAATTAGAAATGAAAAAGGAGAGGTTACAACAGACAATGCAGAAATACAAAGGATTATAAGAGACTATTATGAACAACTGTATGGCAATAAAATGGATAACCTGGAAGAAATGGACAGATTCTTAGGAAAGTTCAATTTTCCAAGACTGAATCAGGAAAAAATAGAAATTATGAACAACCCAATTACAAGAACTGAAATTGAAGCTGTGATCAAAAATCTCCTAAAAAACAAAAGCGCAGGACCAGATGGCTTCACAGGAGAATTTTATCAAACATTTAGAAAAGAGCCAATGTCTAACCTTCTAAAACTCTTTCAAAAAAGTGCAGAGGAAGGAACACTTCCAAACTCATTCTATGAGGCCACCATCACCCTGATATCAAAACCAGACAAGATAGTACAAAGAAAGAAAACTATAGGCCAATGTCATTGATGAACATAAACACAAAAATCTTCAACAAAATTTTAGGGAACAGAATTTAGCAACACATCGCAAAGCTCATACACCATGATCAAGTTGGGTTTATTCCAGAAATGCAAGGAATCTTCAATATATGCAAATCAATCAATGTGATACACCATATTAACAAATTGAAAGATAAAAACCATATGATAATCTCAATAGATGCAGAAAACACCTTTGATAAAATTCAGCACCCATTTATGATTAAAACTCTTCAAAAAATGGGTATAGAAAGAACCTACCTCAACACAGTAAAGGCCATATATGATAAGCCTACAGCAAACATTATTCTCAATGGTGAAAAACTGAAAGCATTTTCCTTAAGATCAGGAACAAGACATTGGTGTCCTCTTTCACCACTATTATTCATCATAGTTCTGGAAGTCCTAGCTACAGCAATCAGAGAAGAAAAGGAAATATAAGGAATCCAGATTAGAAAAGAAGTAAAGTGGTCACTGTTTGCAGATGACATGATACTGTACATAGAAAATCCTAAAAATAGTATCAGAAAATTACTATAGCTAATCAATGAATTTAGCAAAGTTGCAGGATACAAAATCAATACACAGAAATCACTTGCATTTCTATATAGTAACAGCGAAAAATCAGAAAGAGAAATTAAGGAATACCATTCATTGTTGCAACAAAAATAATTAAATATCTAAGAATAAACTTACCTAAGGAGACAAAAGAACTGTATACAGAAAATTATAAGACACTATTGAAAGAAATCAAATATGACATAAATAGATGGAGACATATTCCATGTTCCTGGGTAGGAAGAATCAATATTGTGAAAATGACTATACTACCAAATGCAATCTGCAGATTCAATGTGATCCCTATCAAATTACCAATGACATTTAAAAATTAACTTATTTATTTTAACTGGGAGCTAATTACTCTACAATATTGTAGTGGTTTTTGCCATACATTCACATGAACCAGCCAGGGTGTACATATGTCCCTCATCCTGAACCCCCGTCCCATTCCACCCCCCATCCCATCCCTCAGGGTTGTCCCAGTGCACTGGCCCTGCATGCCCTGTCTCAGGCATAGAACCTGGACTGGTAATTTGTTTAACATATGGTAGTATACATGTTTCAATGCTATTCTCTCAAATCATCCCACCATCGCCTTCTCTCACAGAGCCCAAAAATCTTTTCTTTACATCTATGTCTCTTTTACTGTCTTGCATATAGGGTCATTGTTACCATCTTACTAAATTATATATATATATGTGTGTGTGTGTGTGTGTGTGTGTGTGTGTGTTACTATACTATATTGGTGTTTTTCTTTCTGACTTACTTCACTCTGTATAATAGGCTCCAGTTTCATCCACCTCATTAGAACTGATTAAAATGCATTCTTCTTAATAGCTGAGTAATATTCCATTATGTATATATACCACAGCTTTCTTATCCATTCATCTGCTGATGGACATCCACATTGCTTCCATGTCCTAGCTATTGTAAACAGTGCTGCGATGAACATTGGGGTACACGTGTCTCTTTCAGTTCTGGTTTCCTTGGTGTGTATGCCCAGCAGTGGGATTTTTGGGTTGTATGACATTTTTCACAGAACTGGAACAAAACATTTCTCAATTCATATGGAAACACAAAAGACCCTGAATAGCCAAAGCGGTCTTGAGAAACAAGAACGGATCTGGAGGTCCATTCCTGACTTCAGATTATACTACAAAGCTACAATCAAGACAGCATGATACTGGCACAGAAACAGAAATATAGACCAATAGAACAAGATAGAAAGCCCAGAAATAAACCCATGGACCTATATGGGTAACTTATTTTTGACAAAGGAGGCAAGAGTATACAATGGGGCAAAGACAGCCTCTTCAATAAATGGTGCTGGGAAAACTGGACAGGTACATGTAAAAGAATGAAATTATAACACTTCCTAACATCATACACAAAGATAAACTCAAAATGGATTAAAGACCTAAATGTAAGACCGAAACTATAAAACTCTTATAGGAAAACATAGGCAGAAATCTCGATGACGTAAATCAAAGCAAGATCCTCTATGATCCACCTCCTAGAGTGATTGAAATAAAAACAAAAGTAAACAAGTGGATCCTGATTAAATTTAAAAACATTTGCACAGCAAAGGAAACTATAAGTAAGGTGAGAAGACAACCCTCAGAATGGGAGAAAATAATAGCAAATGAAACAACTGAGAAAGGATTAATTTCCAAAATATACAAGCAGCATACATACAACTCAGTGCCAGAAAAACAAACAACCCAACCAAAAAGTGGGAAAAAGACTTAAATGGATATTTCTCCAAAGAAGACATACAGATGACTAGCAAACGCATGAAATGATGCTCAATATTACTCATTGTTAAAGAAATAAAAATCAAAACCACAATGAGGTATCACCTCACACTGGTTAGAATGGCCATCATCAAAAAGTCTGCAAACAATAAATGCTGGAGAGGGTGTGGAGAAAAGGGAATTCTCTTGCACTGTTGGTGGGAATGTTAATTGATACAGCCTGTATGGAAGATGATATGGAGATTCCTTAAAAAGCTAGGAGTAAAACCACCATATGACTCAGCAGTTACACTCCTAGGCATATATCTTGAGGGAATCAAAATTTAAAAAGACATATGTATCCCATAATTCATTGCAGCACTATATGTGACAGCTAGAACATGGAAGCAACCTAGACGTCCATCGACAGAGGAATGGATAAAGAAGTTGTGGTACATATATACATTGCAGTATCACTCAGCCATAAAAAAGAATGTATCTGAGTCAGTTCTGATGAAGTGGATGAACCTAGAAAGTACTACACAGAGTGAAGTAAGTCAGAAGGAGAAAGATAATATCATGTACTAACGCACATGTGTGGAATCTAGAAAAATGGTACTGAAGAATTTATCTACAGGGAAGCAGTGGAGAAGCATAGTGAATAGACTTATGGACATGGGGAGAGGGGAGGAGAGGGTGAGGTGTATGGAAAGAGTAACAGGAAACTTACATTACCATATGTAAAATAGATAGCCAATGGGAATTTGCTTTATGTCTCAGGAAACTCAAACAGGGGCTCTGTATCAACCTAGAGGGGTGGGATGGGGAGGGTGATGGGAGGGAGGTTCAAAAGGGAGAGGATATATGTATACCTATGGCTGATTCATGTTTGACAGAAAGCAACAAAGTTCTGTAAAGCAAGTATCCTTCAATAAAAAAAATAAATTAAAAAAGGAACTAAGTTTATATATTTTTAAACACATGCATTCCTAATTATTAACATTTTATCCTTATTTTCCAATGTGATCTTATTGTCAGAGAATATGATCCTGGGATACAATTTTTCACAAGCAAATTCCCATTCAGATAAGTCATTTTCCCCTGGGAAAGAAAAAGATGTAAAGAGATGCCATGAATATTATAATAACAATAGATCTGTGCAGGGAAGGGATCATTTGAAATGGGGAAGAAGCATTCCCCAAGACTTAAGTCAGCTAGGCTATGTAAATGAACAGTCCTGCAACTGCACGTGGAATCTACACTGTTTCACTGCCTTCTGTTTCTCTGGGGAGAGGAGGGTGAAGACAGAGATAAAGTAGGCAAAGTATCCCTGTTCAGACTTTTAAAATTCTTTCTGGGTGGATATGAAAGCATGTATGAACAGAAATTTTTCTTAATGGGCATTTCTTTTTCTCCCTACAATCTCTCTGCTAGAATTCAGCCCTGTGACCTGCAGGAAAACCTGAGCTGATAAAGAATTATGTTAACACCTGGAGGAAGCATAAGAATTTCCAGCCAGAAAAAAGAAAATAATTAAAGTGAATAAAATTCTGAATTGTATAAAAAAATAGCTTGTTCTTTATTGTTGTACATCAGCTTATAATTGGAATATGACCAACCAGTCAGCCCCTGAATGTACTGTCTTTTCCTAATTCAACACTGTGATACAGAGGTGGGAGCAGAACTACATCAGGGTAGACAGTGGCTTCTGTACATTTACCTAAGTCCAGGTGAACTTCATGTTTCAGAGGCAACTTGGCACCCCTATCTTTCACTTCCCAAAACATAACTTAAGTGAGACAAGAGTGTGCAAGTAAGTAAGTACATTTAAGATTATTGAAAATTAGAGCATCAATATACTACTGAAAAAAACATAGTAATATCTTTATTTATAATCTCATTGGTGTGAAGGACAGAATTCTAGACTCTTGTTTATTCATAAAAGGAACATATATTCTATGTGCAAGGGTAGAATATGACCACATGATCGGGTAGCACACACAGAATGGTTGTTTTTTTGGTCAGATCCACTGTTCTGCCATTGCTCAGCCAAAGGAAGCCATGAGGAAATAAGTTCATATCTTTTTCCAGACTCAGTTCTCCTTAGACATTCTTTGGCATTTCAGAAAATGAATTTTGTCACCCAAGCCAGTGGTCCTTTGGAACCGTCATTACTCAAATACATAGATTGCTAAACAAATCTGCCAAGACTTTTAAAACTTATAGCTCACAGAATTTGAAAGCTACAAGAGACCACATTACCTCTATTGCATATGAAGGAATTGATATGTAGTGGGTAATCTTTTGAAACTGTATGTTTGATGGTCCCATCTTTCTAAATGAAATCACTCAGTACTGTAACTTAGCATAAAACACATTCAGACGCTTTACCGTCTGAACTACCAGGGAAATCCCCTAACAAGAGTTACATGGCTCTAAATGGTTTGGTTTGGGTTCATCTTACAGACTCATGTTTCCATGTTTCCTATCTTTTACTTTATTCAACTCACGTTGCCTCTGATTCTGCTATACTAATTTTCTGTTGCTCAGAATTTATTACCTTCTTCCCTCAACTACTCCCCAATATCCCTTCATCTAGCTAAATTCTACTTATTGTTAATATCTCAGTTTAAGTATCACTTTGTCAGAGAAGCCTTCCTTGATATCATAGGCAAGATTGGGTTCCTGCTGATAAGATGCTCCATTGGCTATTATAAAGCTAACAGTATTCCTCAGCATTATTGCCTCTCTCACTACATATTCTTGTAAGAAAAGAAATCATGACAAATCTCTGTGTTTTACTTGATGAACACTGTAGTGTCCATTGTTTAGCACAGTGCCCAGTGCATAATAGACATTTAATAAACAATAGCTGAATGAACATGCAAATAATTCCACAATTATGATTTTGCTAATGGGGTAAATCACATTATTAGTGCCAATGAAGTAACACAGTATTAGAGCTAATTTCTAAATTACCACCAAAGAATCAGCTTATAGATAGTTGCTGTTGTCTACTTGCTGAGTCACATCCGACTCTTTTGCGACCCCATGGACTGCTAGCCTACCAGGATCCTCTGCCCATGGGATTTCCCAGGCAAGACTGGGAAAAGACTGTACTGACTGGGTACATTGACTTTTCTTTCTCTAGGGGATCCTCTGGATCCAGGTAGCGAATCCATGTCTCCTGCTTGACAGGAGGATTCTTTACCACCGATCTACCTGGGAAGTCCATAGAAACAAAATATATATCATAAATGGAATATCTCTGAGAAAATATGTTTCAAGAAGATCCTTGAAAATATAATTGTAACTTCTTGTTTTGATTCCACAAGTCATAGTAACTTATGGCGATTTTAATTTTGTTTTTCTTTTCCCTACTGATAGCAGCAAGTATAAGAGCACACAGGAAGTCTTGGCAAAGATAATTTGCAGGTGCTGAATGGGGGAAATAGCCAGCAGTGAAAGTTTAGATTATTTATTTACATTTTTAATAGTATACATTTTCCTAATGATTTCTATCCAGCCATTAGAAAGCAACTTATTAATCACTCTTCCTTATAATATTCTTACTTATACTAATATTGAAGGTGTTCAGTCGTGTCCGACTCTTTGCGATCCCATGGACTGTAGCCTACCAGGCTCTTCCATCCATGGAATTTTCCAGGCAAGAGTACTGGACTGGGTTGCCATTTCCTTCTCCAGGGGATCTTCCAAAAATTAGGTATTGGAATGAATTACAGCAGAGTTTGGTGACTAGCCCAAGAATGGTGATGTATAACAATATTATATATCTTTAACCTATTTTTCTTAAAAGTTTATTATTTTCTGTTCTTCAGTCAACCTAAACTTTGCTCTCACTTTACATACACAAATTTTAGCATCCTAGGTATTACAGTTCGTTATTCAATATCAACTTTATGGTTCTATTTTTTATTAAGATATCATACGTTTAAAAACTTCAAAGTTATAATGATAATAAAAAGGAATGACAAAGACAGTAGCTAGAGAATTGATAATTGGCATAACTATAAAACATGGTTTTCCTCAGTTTTGACATATTTTATCTCTGTATCTCCCACATATCTCATTAGAATTATATTGGAATACAAAGAAAAATGAAAACAAATTTAGAAAGTTGATTTTATTATTAAACTGTCAAACAGAATAAGATTTCTAGTAGGATGGGGCATTAATATATAAAAAGCCATTATACAGTCTAAAAGTTTTAATTGCTTTACTTTTGTTGAAAGTTATGTTTTTTTTTTCACCAAGATTTGTTTTATGTGAGTAATTTAGAAGCTTCTGGTCTTGAAGCACCAATAATTAGAGTAAAATATCTCAAGCTGATTAATGTTTAACCAAAAATGCAATATAAAAGAGCTTTTTATTTCCTCTAAAAAAAAAAAAAGAGCTTTTCCTTCTCTCCTTTTGACTCTTCCCTGGAAATATGTATTTTTATTTTCTGACTTCAATCAGGGTGAAAAAAGGAATGTCTATAAGTTTATCTATTTTTACAGTCTGTCCTTCATAAGATGGTATTTATTTGTTCCACTATCTGCCTTCAATACCCAGATAAAAAATTAAGTTTTCCTTTTTTTGGGGGTTCTGCTACCATTTTTCTCCAGTGCTAGATAATAATATATATCAACCTGGCCCTAAGATTGTCTCTTTATTCTTTGTCTCTGGTCTTCAGTCTTTTAGCCATCTGTCTTAGTTATGCTGCCTGAGATTCAGGAACTGAGTACTCTTCAAGTGCCTGTATTGGGTGGAGTCGATTGGACTCCCTCCACCAATAAATAGATAAAATGCAACCATCGATCAAGTCTCTTGGCTATAAGTACAGGCCTTGTTAACAACTTACTTTCTTCTTTACAACCATGATATTCTTCCTGTGGCATGAGCTGCTATTATGAATGGAGTTAAAAGAAGCAAAATCACAGGATTTTCCATTTGAAAGAAGTTGTGTAGAATTTGTCTTTTTCCATCTGACTTATTTCACTAAGTATTATATTCTCCAGGTTCATTCATATTGGTGAAAGTGGCAGAATTTCATTCTTCTTTATGGTTGAGTAACATTCCATCAAAAAAATGTGTGTGTGTATATATGTGTATATATATATGTGTATATATATACATACATACATAAAACCTCTTTATTCATTCATCTACTGATTTACACTTGTTTGCTTCCATATCTTAGCAACTGTATATAGTGATGCTATAAACACTGAGATTCATGTATCTTTTTGACTTAACATTTTCATTTTTTCTAGTTATATATCTGGGAGTAGAATTGCTGGATCCTATGATAATTCTATTTTTGGCTTTTAGAAGAACTTTATACTGTTTTCCATGGTTGCACTAATTTATATTTCAACTAACATTGTGCAAGGGTTCCTTTTTCTCCATATTCTCTCCAACATTTGTTATTTAGAAACTTTGGTGATAGCCATTCTGACAGGTGTGAGGTGATATCTCATTTCTCTTTTGACTTGTATTTCTGTAATACAAACTACTATGTATTAAGTATAAAAGCAACAAAGATATATTATATAGCTCATGGATTTATAGCCATTATCTTATAATAACTTTTAATGGAGCATAATCTGTAAAAAACTGAACCACTATGCTTTATACCTGAAACTAATATGGTATTATAAATAAAATCTTCTTTAATAAAAAATAAATAATTAAAAGAGCATGTACTGCTCATCCAATGTTAACAACTGCCCTCTTAAAATGCAAGAACATCTGTAATAGTCCTTGGCATCTTGTTTTGTTTTATTGATTTTCCACAGGACTTCAAATGAAACAAAGATGATTGACATAACAAAAATGTTTTTTTGTTGAGAAGCAAGATATAGTTAATGTCAGAGATATGATAAGTTGGACTTTCATTTAGAGTTGACATGAATAGGCCAGTGATAGATGAAACTATATTATGGTCGCATTTCTACTGATGGTTAGAAGTCAGTACCAGGAATAGCAAAGGACTGGAACAACAGAGACAGTTAAGAAACACCCATCATCTACCACCAAGGCTTTCATCTATAAATAATACTTGGCTTAACACATGTCATGTGCTGAGAATTCTGGTAGCTTTAAGGTTTATAAAGCTAAGCAAACTTATATCAAGAAATTTAAAATGGGTATTTTCTCCATTTTTGAAAGATATTTTCACTATTTTTGATGGGACTTGGAAAAATAGGAGTCTCTGGAACAAGTCCAGGCTGCTTGGATCATAGGGCCTTGCTGTCTGGGTCATAGGACCAAGCAGATTCAGTGGTGCCTGAAGTAGCAGCAGCAGGTAGGATCACAGTTTGGCACCTTTGGCAGGTTCCTATTGGTGAACTGCTGTGTACTCTCTTAGGATTTTGGACCACAATTCTACTATCCTCTACAAATAACTACTTCCATTTTGAGAAACAGCTCTTAGCCTGCTACTAGGCCTTAGTAGCAGAGAAGGCAATGACACTCCACTCCAGTACTCTTGCCTGGAAAATCTCATGGACGGAGGAGCCTGGTAGGCTGCAGTCCATGGGGTCGCGAAGAGTCGGACACAATTGAGCAACTTCACTTTCACTTTTCACTTTCATGCATTGGAGAAGGAAATGGCAGCTCTCTCCAGTGTTCTTGCCTGGAGAATCCCAGGGACGGGGGAGCCTGGTGGGCTGCTGTCTATGGGGTGGCACAGAGTGGGACACGATGGAAGCGACTTAGCAGCAGCAGCAGCAGGGCCTTAGTAGAGATTGGACTCAACTCATCAAGTTATCATTTGACCTGAGTTTCTCATCATTAACCAAGTATTATCTGAACCATCAAGCTATAAAATAACTTGTTGAAAGCAACCTTCATCAATCAACTGGAAATGGTATATATCAAAGGAAAGCCTGGTGTGTTGCAGTCAGTGGGGTTGCAAAGAGTTGGACATGATTTAGCGACTGAACGACAACAGCAACAACAGTATATGTTATTGGGTCCAAGCAGGCCCTAAGGCACAAGTAAGTTAAGTGAAGGGGGCCAAGTCGCTATGGTTCCCTCTCCTGTTACACTGTCTTCTCTCTCTCAGCTCACACCTTGGTTTCATCAGAAATTCCCTACAATCAGTTGACAGAGGAAGAGAACACATGGGTCTGCTTTATAGATGCTTCTCCATGGCAGGCCAGAGAAGGCAATGGCAACCCACTCCAGTATTCGTGCCTGGAAAATCCCATGGACCATGGACGGAGGAGCCTGGTAGGCTGCAGTCCATGGGGTCGTGAAGAGTCGGACACGACTGAGCAACTTCTCCTTTGCTATTCACTTTCACGCATTGGAGAAGGAAATGGCAACCCACTCCAGTGTTCTTGCCTGGAGAATCCCAGGGACGGTGGAGCCTGGTGGGCTGCCGTCTATGGGGTCGCACAGAGTCAGACATGACTGAAGTGACTTAGCAGCAGCAGCTCCATGGCAGACAGGCACCACTTGAAAGTGGATAGCTATAACACTATAGCCCCTTTCTGGGACATCCCTGAAAGGCAATTGTCAAGGGAAATCCTTCCAGTGAGAAGAACTCCAATCAGTGCACCTGTTTATTCATTTTACTTGGAAGGGAAAAAAGTCAGAAGTGTAGTTATATAACAGTTTAAGGGCTGTGACTGATTATCTGGCTGGATGGTCAGGGATTTGGAAGAAAAATGATTAGAAAATTGGTTTCAAGGAAATTTGTGAAAGCAGTTTTGTGCATAGACCTCTATGAATGGAAAAAAAATTGAATATATTTTTGTTTCATGTGAATGTTCACCACAGGGTGATCTCAGCAGAGGAAGATTTTTACAATCAAATGGATAGGATGACCTGTCTTATGGATACCAATAAGCCTTTCTCTAGCCTTTCTATCATCACCCAATGGGCTCATAAACAAAGTAGCTGTGGTTATAAGAATGGAATTTTTGTACAGGATGAGCAATGTGGACTTCCACCCACTAAGGGCAATCTGGCTAATGACATTGCCAAGTGCCTGGTCTGCCAGCAGTGGAAAGCAGCACTGAGTCCCTGACATGGCACCATTGCCCGAGTGATCAGCCAGCAGGTTGACTACAATGATATTTCCATCATGGAAGGGGCGACATTTTGCTGTCACTGGATCAGACACTTATTCTGGATACAGATTTACCTTTTTCTGTAAACAATGCTTCTGCTAAAACATTCCTAGACTTAGAGAATGCATTATCCTGCATCGTAGTATGTCAAGGAATTCTGATCAAATAATTCACTTCACAGTAAATGAAGTGCAGCAATGGGCTCATGGTCATGAAATTCACTAGTCTTACTGAATTCCCCATATTCCTGAAATAAACTGGTTTGTAAAATTGTAGAATGACCTTTTGAAGACTCAGATACAGTTCCAACTAAGTGATACTATTTCCCAGGGCTAGGCAAGTTTCAGAAGGAACCTGAATCATTGTCCAACACATGATTCAGTTTCTTTCACAGCTATGAATCATGAGACCAGGAATCAAGTGGTAGAAATAAGAGTGGCACCACTCACCTCTAGTTACCCACTTGCAAAATATTTGCTTCCTATTCCCACGATCTCATGTTCTGCCTCATGTTCTGGCCTAGAAGTCTCAGTTCCAAAGGAAAGAATGCTTCCACCAGGAGACATAATCTATTGAAATAAAAAATGAGACTGTTATCCAGTCAATTTAGAATCATCATACTTCTGAATTAACAGCCAAAGAAGGGAGATGCATTGCTACCTGGGGTGAATAGTTTTGACTCCCAAGGAGAAACTGGACTTCTCTTCTACAAAGGAGATAAGGAAGGGTATATCTGGAATGAAGGAGATCCCTTAGGGTTTCTCTTAATACTACTATTCTCTGCAATTAAAGTCAATGCAAAGCTACAACTCGTCAAAATATGCCTAATGATGCCCAAACTATGGAGAAATGAGATTCTGTGACATTCAGCCAGATAAAGAACATTGACAAGCTGAGATGCCTGCTGTAGGCAAAGAGAATACAGAATAGTTAATGAAAGAAAGTAGTTATGAATACTAGCTATGAGCATGTGATCAGTTCTAGAACCAAGCACTCTAATTGTCATGAGTATTTCCTTAGTAATGAATGTTTGTGTGTATGTGTATTTATATATGTACATCTATTAAGCAAATACCTTTGTTTTCTTCCTTCTATTATTTGCTTATCATGTAACATAAGATGTACTAATTTTGCAGCATCATTCTTCAGTTCTGAGAAATCAAAAATTAAGTTAAATATCCTTCTAAAGGCTAAACAGGGACTTTAGCTCCTCTTCTGGGGAGATAATAACCTTTTTGGGATTCCCTGGTGGCTAGACAGAAAATTCACCTGCAATGCAGGAGACTTGGGTTCGATTCCTGGGTTGGGAAGATCCCCTGAAGGAGGGCATGGTGACCCACTCCAGTATTCTTGCCTGGAGAATCCCCATGGACAGAGGAGCCCGGTGGGCTACAGTCCATGGGACTGCAGAATTGGACACAATTGAGTGACTAATCACAGCATACAGCTTTGGTTGTTCACAGGATAGTTATATTATATTAGGCAGAATCATGACCCTTGTTATTGTCTTTATTTGGGGATTCAGTGTGGTTGAAGGAGAAGTCTATGGCAACCAAGCTGACAAAAGGTGGACTTGTGAAGGCTAATTTTTATGTGTTAACTTGGCTAGTCTACAGGGTGCTCAGATATTTAGTCAAACATTCTGAACATTTTGGTGAGGTTAGTTTTTGATGAAATTAATATTTAAATCAGTAGACTGAGCAACGCACATTGCCCTCCCTAACATGGGAGGGCCTCTTCCTCAGTTGAAATCCCATTTAGAAAAAAATTCTGATCCTCTCATGAATAAGAGATAATTCCTCTAGCCTAACTGCCTTTGATGGAGAAGGCAACACAACCCACTCCAGTACTCTTGCCTGGAAAATCTCATGAACAGAGGAGCCTGGTAGGCTGCAGTCCATGGGTTCGTGAAGAGTCAGACACGACTGAGCGACTTCGCTTTCACTTTTCACTTTCATGCACTGGAGAAGGAAATGGCAACCCACTCCAGTGTCCTTGCCTGGAGAGTTCCAGGGATGAGGGAGCCTGATAGCACAAGGTTGGACACAACTGAAGCGACTTAGCAGCAGTAGCAATTGCCTTTGAACTGGGACACTGGACTTTTCTTGCCTTCAAACTTAAACTGAAATATCAGCTCTTCCTGGATCTAGAGGCTGCTTGTCTTTGTATTAGGGCTACATCATTTCCTCTCTTGGGTTTCCAGCTTG
This sequence comes from Aepyceros melampus, assembly GCA_006408695.1. NCBI lineage: Eukaryota > Metazoa > Chordata > Mammalia > Artiodactyla > Bovidae > Aepyceros > Aepyceros melampus. The sequence continues at coordinate 30,969 of SJXQ01006408.1, forward strand.
CAGTCACCTGCAGGTATTAGTATTTTTTATCTTCCATAATTGCAAGACCTAATTCCTTATAAAAAAAACCCTCTCCTTCTCTTTCTCTGTATATACATATACATTCTATGAGTTCTGTTTCTCTGTAGAACCATGACTAATACAGCCAGACATCTTGTGCAAGAAAATAGACACTGAAGCAAATAGATTTTATGCCTTGAAATGAGCATGCCTTTTCTTCTTCTAAGCCTTTAGTTGTGGGAGTATGAGTCACCTCAGAAGTTACTTGAGTTGAGTACTTGAGTTGTTTCGTTGATCAGCATTTGGATTGTTTAGTTGATCCGTATATGGGTTATTTTGTTGTTATGGTTTCCCTCATTGCATTACAGTTATCAAATTCCTTTATTTTCTGAGTGGTGGCTGGATTCCAGAGGATTTTCCTCAATGTTGGGTCTGTCCTCATCTTTAAGTCTCCCTTTATTGCTACACCTTTTCTTATGTTCTTGTGACACTTCCTGTGGGATTCCTTTGCTGCTTGATACTCAGTGCTTATTAGCCTTTGGTTGAGGCTTGTGGAACTTTATGGCTTGCTGTAATGAAGCCCCAGTCTTGGGAAGGCACTGGATCCCTGGATCTTGGGGACGTGATCACATCAGTGCTCCTGTGCCTTTCTGGTTATAGTTCTGAATTATTTGTCCCTCTCCCTGGCATTGCAGTTTTGTTGTTGTTGTTGTTGTTGTTCTTTTCCCTATTGCCATGAGTTTTCTATATTTTATTAAAATTCACCTGGTAGATTAGAACAGTTCCTTCTTTGTTCATTTCTCTCTTCTTATCACATGTAGCTAAGAGTGGCTGATTAACACTTTTAACTGCCTGCTTGGTAATATTCTTGGCCAAATCTGTAACTTCTTTAAGTACATATTCTTTCTTCCAGATTACTACAGGTGACAGTTTGACAATTGTTTGTCTACTCCATAAAAGAGATCATCTTTTCTCTAGCCTGTTACAAAAAAATTTTAATCCATTTTTAATCTTTTTAATAACTCTGTTAAAAGTTTTCTTGTTGCTTTTTGGGCCTTCACCCACCTACTGGTTCTAAAGCCAATGCCACCTGTATTAGAGCTTAGTTACAAAAGCATTCTACTTCTAGGTATAAATTGCTATTATCAGTTAAATTTTACTACCTAATGAATAACTACAAAACTTGGCAGCTTGAAACAATAGCTATTTGCTCACAAATCCATGGATCAGCAGCTTGGCCTGGGCTCCACTGGGATAGCTCATGTCTGTTCCACACTATGCACCTTGGCCTGCTTGTAGGTCTGGGACCTCAGCAGGGATGGCTGTGATGTCTGTAATGTCAGGAATCACTGGGCTTCCCTAACTACAGCCTGGATTGGGCTTTCTCTCATGTTGGAAGCATTCTATTAGTCAAAGCAATTTGCAAGCAGGGGTGGAAGGATAGACTCCATCTACAGGTAGGAGGAATGTCAAAATTTCATGGAAAAGTAGTGTTCAGTTGTGAACAGAGAAATTTTGTAGACGATTCCACAATTTATCAGAGATTTATAACTGGTAGATGGAGGAATTTTAAGGGGGAGGCTTTTTTCTAGTTTTTCCAGTAGTTGTGTACAGATATAATAGTTGGACCAGAAAGAAGGCTGAGCACGGAAGAATTGATGCTTTTAACTGGGTGTTGGAAAAGATTCTTGAGAGTCCCTTGGACAGCAAGGAAATCAAACCAGTAAATTCTAAAGGAAATCAACCCTGAATATTCATTGGACCGACCGATGGTTGTGTGTGTGTGTGTGTGTGTGTGTGTGTGTTTAAGAAGGGACTTTTTTTAAATTTTATAATAATGGAAGAAATGTGAGTATTCTTAAAGATCCAAGGACTCGTCAGAGTTACAAGTTTTCGGCAATAGTGTCGGTAGCTATTAGGACAAGTTTCCAGAGGTGACTGCGGAAAATGGAATCCAAAACACAGAAATGATGATCCTCTTTGGACGAAGGGAAGAGACTCCTTATATGAGTCAGAAGGAAGAAACAATGATATATGTTCATACAACTACAGTTGGATGCGAAATTGATAGCTAAAGTATTTATCCCCTGAGTGGGATTGACTTTCCTGATGGGGTAAATGGCAATATAATTTGCTGATAGTTATGGAAACAGTGACTTGAAGATGTTAAACAAACTAAACTTTGAGGGCATGGCAACCCACTCCAGTGTTCTTGCCTGGACATACCATGGACAGAGGAGCTTGGTGGACTGCAGTCCATGGGACCACAAAGAGTCAGACAGGACTGAGCATGAACACTTTCAGATGATCTGGCAAGCATACTTTGGATTATGTTTTCAATGGATTAACTACATTTATTAAAAAAAAAACCATTTTCCATTTTCATGGATCTCCTTGATGCAAGGTAACGTGTTGAATGAGTCTCACTTCTGAAGGACAGGGATTCTGAACTTCCCTTGAATGATTTTAGCACTTGGGTGTATTTGTTCATTCTCTACCTCAGTTTTATCATATGAAATGGAAGAATGAGCCAAAGGCCATCATAACTTGAAAGACCTCTATTAAGATAACAGTGCAATATTGCAAAATGCTTATACAATCATTCAAAAGGCTTGCTAACTCAGGTGGAGCCAAAGGATTTGTCCTCAAGATGGGAATTCAGAACCACAGCTGAGATCTGGCAAATAAAAGTGATTTTATAAAAGCCAGGAGGGAACCTTTTCTCATAAATATTTACATAGAGATCTCAGATGGCCGCAAATCTCTAAATGTCAAATACTAATGGCTGTGTGGGCTTTTATTTCTCACCATCAAAATAATCAACTTTCCATACTATATCATTTCAAAGGGAATTTTGAAAATGAAATGAATAAAGTAGCAAATTCAACATTAGGAACTAGGGTAGCTGTTTAATGTTCTGATATTTATGAAAGGAATTGCTGTTTACTTAGCTTGTAAAGCTTATGCTTCTAGGAGTTCTCAATTTTGGTCTTGTTTTGTTTCCAAAAAAGAGCTTTTTCTTCTTTTCTCAAAGAAAGAATGTTTTAATAAAGATTATTTTGTGCCTCAAAAACATGTTGATGCAAATGGGCTGCCAACTTTGAGCTGAAAGATTACCTTTGAGGGTAAAACTTGCCACATAATTTTTTTCCTCATTCATCTTGAGACCCAGTGCCCCAATTTTAACATTGAGAAAGCCATCTTTTTACTTTTAATAATGAACAGAATAATAACAAAATCTCTGTTTTATGAATGGTTGAAGGATCAGTTGAAACTAAAGTGTAGAGATATTGGAAAGATATTTATTTTTTTAGTGTTAATTGACATACTTTTATTCAACTATCATTTCTGAATTTTTATACTCTAGGGCTGGACAGATGAAAAGAATGTAGCCCCTGTGTTCTAGGAGCATTCTGTTGGGGGCAAAACCACTGATTATTTTCCCACATTGCATAACTGATAGTTAAAACATCACATGCACAGAATTTTTGCCATGTATTCTTTTAACATGAACAAACATTAAATTACTCAATAGTTCATCACCAGAGGTCTCTGCATTGCCTTCAAAGAAGTTCTTATCATTATTCAATTCAAAGCATGCTCATCTCCCTTAGAAAAATAGCAAATTTTAAAATAGACCAATCACTGTTGTTTAGTTGCTCAGTCGTGTCCAACTCTTTTGCTATCCCATGGACTGTAGCCCACCAGGCTTCTCGTCCATGGGATTTCCCAGGCAAGAAATACTGGAGTGGGTTGCCATTCCTTCCTCTCGGGGATCTTCCTGACCCAGGGATTGAACCCCCATCTCCTGCTTGGCAGGCAGGTTCTTTACCACTGAGCCACCTGGGAAGCAAAGTAGACCAATAGGAGTGATCTTTCTCACCCTTTCCTCTCTGACCTCTTCTACCGCTCTCCTCCTGGCTCTTTCTACTGCAGCCACGCTAGCCTGGTTACTGGCCCTAGAACACAGCAGTTAGTCTTTGTTTTATTTTTCTTCATTGACATTCAGTTCAGTTCAGTTCAGTTCAATTCAGTGCAGTCGCGCAGTCGTGTCCGACTCTTTGCGACCCCATGAATCGCAGTACGCCAGGCCTCCCTGTCCATCACCAACTCCCGGAGTTCACTCAGACTCACGTCCATTGAGTCCGTGATGCCATCCAGCCATCTCATCCTCTGTCGTCCCCTTCTCCTCCTGTCCCCAATCCCTCCCAGCATCAGGGTCTTTTCCAATGAGTCAGCTCTTCGCATCAGGTGGCCAAAGTACTGGAGTTTCAGCTTTAGCATCATTCCTTCCAAAGAAATCCCAGGGCTGTCTTGGATATGTACATGGCTGGCGCCCTGGTGAGGCTGATCCTGACTCCACTAAACACCCTCTGCTCTTACTTCTGTTACTTCCTAGGGTTTCTCTGACTTATTTTACTTCCTTGTGTGTGATGCACGAAACTCACATTTTGGCCAAATGTCCTTATGTTTAAGGTGGTGATTGGCTAAAGCTGAGTCCCGCTATTATAGAAAATTAACTCTGAATTCTATGTAGATATTATTTACTGTTTGAAATTTTATTAATAAAAATATGGATGCCAGTTTTATAAATCTCAGTACGTTACCAAATTTACACAACTTCTCAGCCTTACCAGGTAATAGATTGTTCAGGAGATACCATGTGATGCTTAATAGATGCTCACCTCCAAAGACTAGGATTTTTATTTTTTTTCTAGCTAGGATCACATAAGGTGATGTGCTGGTGATATTCTCAGTAAGTTTTTCATTCCAACATGAGAAAATAGGTAATAACATTTTATTTTTAGCTCCTAGATCAGAATAATTTGTCTATGTTAATGAAACAATTTCAAAAATTATAACTTTTATCCTGCTAGATAAAAGATGCTTACTGAATACTTTCAGAAAAAAACTTGTGGTTGCTGTTTCACTCACCATATTTTATTTCTGATATTGTTCTTCTACCCAACACCTTAATCAAGCTGCTATTTTGCTTACACATCACAAGAAAACATGGGTCTGGACATACAGAAATGGAGTGAAAACATGGTTTGAAGATAACTAAATTCTCTCTCAGTTTCTATTGGTTCTCAGCTTTCATTATAAGGACACTAAAATTTTAGTACCTGCTCTGCTGTAGAGTGCTATAGAAATTATTAGGTGAGAAATACATACACTATCAAGGTTTATCAATTTTATTTGTAGTTTACAGCAAATAACTGTTTTCTCTGAAAACAGAAGTCCATCCACTTCAGTATTATATATGAAGTACAGCATAAGACATTCTTTTGCTCCAGAATCTGCTTTTAAGCATAAAATTGCTTCTATTTTGCTCTATTAGAACTTACTATGTAAGCACCTATCAAGACACTGGCAAAGTCTGTTGTGTGTTGGATTTTTGTCTTTGGCTGAAAAGGAATGTGGTCAACCATCTCTCTGATATTGCACAGGGCTAGACATTACTTTGTGACAAAGGTCCATAGAGTCAAAGTCATGATTTTTCCAGTAGTCGGGTACAGATGTGAGAGTTAGGCAATAAAGAAGGCTGAGCGTTGAAGAATTGATGCTTCCAAACTGTGTCGCTGGAGAAGACTCTTGAGAGTCCCTTGGGCAGTATGGAGATCAGACCAGTCAATCCTAAAGGAAACCAACCCTGGATAATCATTGGAAATATTGATGCTAAAGCTGAGGCTCCAAAACTTTGGTCACCCAATGTGAAGAGCTGACTCATTGGAAGAGATCCTGATGCTGGGAAAGACGAGGGCAAGAGGAGAAAGGGGTGACAGAGAATGAGTTGGTTGGATGGCATCACTGACTCAATGGACATGAGTCTAAGCATACTCCAGGAGATGGTGAAGGACAGAGAAGCTTGGTGTGCTGCAGTCCATGGGGTTGCAAAGAGTCAGGCATGGATTTTTAATGAACAACAAGAATCACTTAATGAACCAACTGAAGGCTTTCTTCTTTCAAAATCAGGATGTTGTTATCTGTATGGAACTCAGATATCTCTTGGCCAGCTGACAAAATAAAATGCATTGTTGAATTCATCATTAATCCATATGCTGTCAGACATTTTCTGAAAAATCATCTGTTGTTTCTGCATCTCCAGACACCTGATTGACCAGACTGAAAGAAATGCATTTAATATTTCCACAGACTTTTGTATGTATAGAAAAGCAAAATAAAGAAAGAGAGAAAAAATAATGTTGATAACTTGTTCTCCAAAAGGAATTTTGAACCTAATATTAATGTTTTGTGAAATCTCCAAAATTCTTTTCTAAGGACTAAAAATGTTGCAGTTTGTGCTAATCAAACACATAGGAATTTTTAACACTATTTTAGCATCCGTAATGTCAAAATGTTAAAAGAGTTTACTTCTAAAAGCATTTTTGGATTGTCTTATTTGACTAGTGAGAACAAACTGTGATTTTTTTATATCTTGGATGTGAATGTGGATGGGCTCAGTTGTGTATGACTCTTTGCAGCCCCCTGGACTGTAGCCTGCCAGTCTCCTCTGTTCATGGAATTTTCTAGGCAAGAATACTCGAGTGGGTTACCAGTTCCTATTCAAGAGGGTCTTCCTGATTCAGGGATCCAACTCATTTCTCTTGAGTGTCCTGCAATGGTAGCCAGATTCTTTATGACTAGCACCAACTGGGAAGTTCTTTTTATACCTTATCTTTCTTTTATTTTTATACCTTATCTTTCTTTTATTTTTATACCTTATCTTTCTTTTATTTTTATACCTTATCTTTCTTTTATTTTTATATTCTGAGTAATGGTACTCAAAAAGGATTTGTTGTTCATGCTGCTGTATGTGATTTTGATGTCTATATTCATGAAATTTTGAACTGGCAGATTGATCATCTGTTTTTAGAGATTCTTTCAAATGTTGAAGAATATTGAAATAAAATATATTCTTGAAAAACTAATGACAAATGGGATTAAATAATTAAAAGCTGAATACTATTTTCAAAGGTTATTATTTAATTTTAGGAAAACTTTTAATATTAAAATTCTTCCTTTTATTATTTAATCCTAATATACTATTGACTCAAACTGGATATATTGATGGTGTTACTTTTAAAGTTTTATAACAGATACACTCTTCCAAGTTTGCTCTATTAACATCATGGCTTCAGACTTGCTTCCATCCTAGCATGAGCATAGCAGAGTACCAATTTAATCTTTTCCAAAAATTCACAGATTTTGCAATAGATTTAAAAAATGGAGAAAGTTAAAATGAAGATGAAAATAGCTTTGGACCATTTAGATGAGGCAGCTGTCATTATAATTGAATTCAAGGATGAAAAATATACTTTACTAAATTTAGCTCTGAACTTACTGTTCATAGAAATAAAATAGATCTCACATAATTCTCATTGATTATTAATTGGAAATATACAAAGTTTCTATAGATTTTTCTCTCTCAAAATCCTTCTTGAGTTATTTCATAAACTATAAAGAACAGCCCATTCACTCTGATATTTTGTTTTTCCTTAAAAATTCATTTTAAAATCTTTTATTCTGGCAATCTTCCCAGTATTCATGCAAAATAACATCACAGAGTCTAAGTGAGAAGAAGGAAGAGTCCTTTTAAAGGTAGCACTACAGATAGATCACATCTATAAACATCAGACATTTTTTACGTTTGGTGGTTTAGTCACTAAGTTGTGTCTGACTCTTGTGGCCCCATGGACTGTAGCTCACCATGCTCCTCTGTCCATGGGGTTCTCCAGGCAAGAATACTGGAGTGGTTGCCATTTCCTTCTCTAGGGGATCTTCCCAACCCAGGAATCAAACCGGGTCTCCTGCATTGCAGGCAGATTCTTTACTGACTGAGCTATGAGGAAATCCAGCAAGACTAAAAGTTGTACACTTGAATACTGGTACTGATGGTTTTGTCTTTACAAACTTTGTTGTATCACTTGACTTCTTTAAAGTATAATTTCCACTTGAAAGATTATGCTAATAATATGTACCTTAAAGTTTTGTTCTAAGGATTATAACATAGCAAGCTACTTAAAAAATACTTGGTGAATCAATAAAATCTTGAAAAATGTATGTAAAAATTTTAGTACGCAATTTTCAGCAACTATCAGATTTTGTTTTTTTTTGGGCTCCAAAATCACTGCAGATGGTGACTGCAGCCATGAAATTAAAAGATGCTTACTCCTTGGAAGGAAAGTTATGAGCAACCTAGATAGTATATTTAAAAGCAGAGACATTACTTTGCCGACTAAGGTCCGTCTAGTCAAGGCTATGGTTTTTCCAGTAATCATGTATGGATGTGAGAGTTGGACTGTGAAGAAAGCTGAGCACCAAAGAATTGCTGCTTTTGAACTGTGGTGTTGGAGAAGACTCTTGAGAATCCCTTGGACTGCAAGGAAATCCAACCAGTCCATTCTGAAGGAGATCAGCCCTGGGATTTCTTTGGAAGGAATGATGCTAAAGCTGAAACTCCAGTACTTTGGCCACCTCATGTGAAGAGTTGACTCATTGGAAAAGACTCTGATGCTGGGAGGGATTAGGGGCAGGAGAAGAAGGAGACGACAGAGGATGAGATGGCTGGATGGCATTACTGACTCTATGGACGCGAGTTTGAATGAACTCCAGGAGTTGGTGATGGACAGGGAGGCCTGGTGTGCTGTGATTCATGGGGTCGCAAAGAGTAGGACACAACTGAGCGACTGAACTGAACTGAAGACAAATTTGTAAATGTTTAGGACAATATACTGACCTGTTGCACTAATAGAAATTACACTCTGTGGGAGAATGGGCTTCAAAATAATTTTATTTAGTTTTCTTTTCTTAAAGATATCTTACATTGGAAATATATACTTAATAGAGGGCCACCCTGTGATCCTGAATCATAAACACTACAGTACTGAGGAATCAAATAGCTTCCTTAGTTTGTTTGGCCATTTTCTTTAACTGCTTGAGTGATATCAAAATACCTTTCTCCCACAGACTATTTAGTAAAAAGAGTTGATGGAATATCAGAGAGAAACTGTGTGAGAACATTCATAGTTCAGTTCAGTTCAGTCGCTCAGTCGTGTCCGACTCTTTGCGATCCCATGAATCGCAGCATGCCAGGCCTCCTTGTCCATTGCCAGCTCCCGGAGTTTACTCAGACTCATGTCCATCGAGTCAGTGATGCCATCCAGACATCTCACCCTCTGTTGTTCCCTTCTCCTCCTGCCCCCAATCCCTCCCAGAATCAGAGTCTTTTCCAATGAGTCAACTCTTTGCATGAGGTGGCCAAAGTAATGGAGTTTCAGCTTTAGCATCATTCCTTCCAAAGAAATCTCAGGACTGCTCTCCTTCAGAATGGACTGGTTGGATCTCCTTGCAGTCCAAGGGACTCTCAAGAGTCTTCTCCAATACCACAGTTCAAAAGCAGCAATTCTTCGGTGCTCAGCTTTCTTCACAGTCCAACTCTCACATCCACACACGACCACTGGAAAAACCATAGCCTTGAACATTCATAAGCCACCCATAAATGCAGGTCTTCACACTTTGTTTTCTATGCTGTTTTGCATGCTCCAAACACTATAGTGCTTTGTTTTTTTTTTTTTTTTTACTTTTTACTTTTTTTCACTTAGAGGCTAAGTATTCTATGTTCAAAGAATGGCATTTTATGTCTAGTGTCACACACCTCTGTGTATAACTCTCACTTTAATTTCTAGTTCTCTGTTATCCTTTTGTTTGCAGGTAGTTATGATTCTAAGACTCCATTCAAGTTGTTTAAAGGAAAGACTCCTAAAGGAATCAAATATTTCATGGCAATTTCTACTGAAGTTACAGTTTAAATGAAATACCAGAACATAAACCATAGCTTCATTCAGGATTCACTTGTTCCCAGAGACTTTCCATTGGTCATTATCGAGGTCACTAAGACTAGATGAACTTTATCTTGCATCTGAGTTTCCAATGCCTCACAGCAACCTTGAAGAATCACTGAGGAAAATTTGAGTGTCTCTAAGCCTGACATTTGATGAGATTTATTAATAAATACAAGGGTACAATATTTTAACTTTTATTTTACTTCTACTAACACCTAAAATCTTTTTCTGAACAAAAAAATTTGAAACTCTATAAATCTTTCTTATCATGATATCTTAAATGTCTAACATAGCTCCCTATTTCATTAATTGCTTTAAAACTCAAGTTGAAAGTAGTGAAATTGTGTACATAGCTTTATTAATCCTAGCTTTGCTTTTGTCTTGTTTCCTCTCATGGGATAACCTCAAACCTTGATTAGTTGCTTAAAAAAATCAATATCTTTCATAGGGAAAATTGCTTTTATATTTTACTCTACAGTGTTTTGCTATACACAGCATTATTGGTTTAAATTAAGAAATGCTAACTGTTCAGATCAACAGTAAACCTTACACATGGCTTATATACGGCAGACTCAGCAGGCAAGGGCTACTGCACGGCAAAGAAAAAACACATTAATGAAGTAGTTTATCACTCACCTGTCCTCCCAAATTCATTTAAAATTAGGCCCAATTCCACGCATTAGTTGTTTATTGTTCTGTTCATTTGTTTTGTGCTTTTTCTGGCTTATTTTTTAATAATATAATTTTAGAGGTTGATACTCAGAGACTTAAAAATAATTTCCAATTGGAGGTTCAGTTCAGTTCAGTTTAGTTGTTCAGTCATGTCCAACTCTTTGTGAACCCATGGACTGCAGCACGCCAGACTTCTCTGTCCATCATCAACTCCCCGAGCTTGCTCAAACTTATGTCCATTGAGCCGGTGATGCCATCCAATCATCTCATCCTCTGTTGTGTCCTTCTCCTCCTGCCTTCCATCTTTCCCAGCATCAGAGTTTTTTCCAATGAGTCAGTTCTTTGCATCAGGGGCCAAAATACTGGAGCTTCAATTAGAGATTTTTTATTACTTCTCCCAGTTAGTAGTAAAACTCCTAGAAGAGCTTCTGTTTCTTAAGCTTTCTTAAAGAGGTACCCCAAAATGTTAATTTTATAAAAATTGGATAAATGGACTTCATAATTGTAAACTAATGTTCCTTGAAATAAAGCATAACAAGGGGCATGACTGAAGGATGTATTTGAAATTTATAGAGTTTATAAAGGACTTATATCATGAATACATAAAGAACTGTACAAATCAGCAACAGTAAGACAGTCACAAACAAAGGGGCAAAAGATTTTATAGACACTACACCAGAGAACTAGAGAATATAAAATGGCCAATAAACACATCAAAATGTGCTGAACATCTTCAGTCTTTGTGCACCTGTGTGTGTGTGTTTGTGTGTGCACGCTCAGTTGTGTCTAACTCTTTGTGACCCCATGGTCTGTAGTCAACCAGACACCTCTGTCCATGGAATTTTCCAGGCAAGAATACTGGAGTGGGTTGCCATTTCTTTCTCCATATAGAGATAATTTTGCCATGTTGTAAATTAAAATTGATTGAAAAGTAAAAATACAGAATTCTGAATATATAGCATGATATAAGCAGTATTTTGAAAGTATAATTTATGTCTGTGTGTGGGCGTAAGTACAGTTAGAGCAAATGGAGAAATTATTATATCATTACCTCTGGCTGGTGGGATTATAAATGAATTTAATTTTCTTTTCCATGCTTTTTGGTATTTTTCCAATATATCATAAGAAACATATATTATTTTATGATAAGAAATATATACAGCCTTGAATTATGTTTCAAATATTATAAGAGTGGCCAATTTAAAGCTTCTCTATATGCATGAACTTATTTAATTTTCACAACTGTTTGTTGTAGGTAGGATAATTGAAGATATTCTAATTTTACAAAGAAGAAATGTTATAAATGTATCTTAGAAAGGTGAAGAGTAAACCAAGTTTAAATCATGCAGTTAGTGGCAGGGCAGGAGTAGAACAATGTGTTTCTATTTCTGATTTTTGCTTAGGTTAGTTTTTATCATACCTGTTGCTTGCACTAATCAATGATGCAGACTGTCCCTTGTAAGGTGTGTTGGTATGGAAGCCTTCCTAACAGAGTTTAATAAAGCCTTAGTTGAATATTGTAGTGGCAAAAAAAAAAAAAGAAAGCAACATTTTAATAATAGAAAAACAGTTGCCTTGTAAAGGTAAATTTCCCATGTGTGGGAGATAGTTGGAGGTGTAATCACTGAAATTTTAAAGGTCCCCTCTAGGAGTACTCGGTTTCCCTGGTGGCTCAGCAGCGAAGAATCCACTTGCAATGCAGGAGATGTTGCAGGAGTTGTGGGAAGGTCCCCTGGATAAAGAAATGGCAACCCCCTCCAGTATTCTTGCTTGGGAAATCCCATGGACAGAGGAGTCTTGCAGGCTATAGTCCATGGGTTTGCAAAGAGTCAGACATGACTTAATGACTGAGCATGCTACCAGGAGTACTAGGATGAGGGAAAAAAAAAAAAACCAAACTGTTAACTAATTTTGTTTTTTACTTCTTAGCTGCACCCTCTGCTTTGTTTCTAGCAAGGCTTTGCAGAGTCTGAGATTAATGACATATTGTCATTTCTCCAAAAATTTTATTCACATTTTCCCAAGCATTCTTGCTGCCAGATGTTTCAGGGAAGCTATGGGAAATACTAAGCTGCAATTAGTAGCCATCTTAAATTCAATTTTGCCAGAACATAGTGTTCATTAATAGAACTCAGAAGAACAGTTTTATTGTTGCTCAATGTATCTTTCTGACAAAAGAACACTTACTGTTCCAGAATAACAAATATCTCCACACAACTAGTCTTGGAAGACCAGCTTTTCTCCAAACCTTCTGTCTTGGCATTATAGCTCTTACATAATCAGCATATGTTTTTATATTCTAGGTATCTGGAGTAGACTTAATGACAGTGAAGATTTACATTGCTTCCCTGATAGCTCAGTTGGTAAAGAATCCACCTGCAATGAAGGAAACCCGGTCAATTCCTGGGTCAGGAAGATCTGCTGGAAAAGGGATAGGCTACCCACTCCAGTATTCTCAGGCTTCCCTTTTGGCTCAGCTGGTAAAGAATCCACCTGCAATGTGGGAGACTTGGGTTCGATCCCTGGGTTGGGAAGATCCCCAGGCAAAGGGAAAGGTTACCCACTCCAGTATTCTGGCCTGAAGAATTCCACAAACTGCATAGTCCATGGGGTCGCAAAGAGTCAGATATCACTGAGTGACTTTCACTTTCAAGACATACGTTACATTATTTGATTTTTATTTGAGTTGGACTTCAGTGGCTAGTACATGAGGAAACTCCCTATTTAATGGGTCCCCAATAAATCTTCAGATTAGTGGTTTTGCTTTTCCCCTGAAAAACATAAAATAATTTTAAACAAATGAAAGAAATGACGTGTTTGTGGAAAGGTATACATCAGCAGGAGGAGGTCAATTGTTGCACCATTTGTTTTGTAAATTTAGCATGGTTTCAATAAACTTACTAGCAGGATGTTTTATTCCTCAAGCTGTAGAAGTTGGTTATAAATTCATGTGGAAACATATGCAAGGAAGTGACTGTAGGAGGGGATCCAAAGTAGAAGGACATTGGAATTAGGGATTAAGTCCTGCCACATACTAAAATGTACTATAGTATCTGGCTTCCCAGGTGGCTCAGTGGTAAAGAATCCACATGCCAGTGTAGGAGGCATAGACTCCATCCCTGGATCAGGAAGATCCCCTGGAGAAGTGGGAAGTAGGAATAGTCTTGCTGGGAAAGTCCCATGGACAGAGGAGACTTGTGGGCTACAGTCCATGGGGTCATGAAGAGTCAGACATGGCTGAAGTGACTTAGCATGTAGGCAAACTGACTTCTACTTAACTGTATGTATGCTAAGACAAATACCAGTTTGGTTAAATAACTAAATGTAAAACATTTAAGTTTTAGAAAATATTATTGGTGAATTACTTTATAACTCAGAATTGAAAAAAAAAAACCTTTCTTTTTTCCAAATTTTGAAAAATAAAAACAATAATGAATCTATTAAAAATACTTTTTCATGAATTAAGAAAAGCAGAAGCAAAATTGAGATTTAACATAAGAAGTAATAATAATACTTGCAACTTATATTACAAGCAAAGTGCTAATTTCCAAATATATAAAGAATTTTAAAGGAGATCAGCCCTGGGATTTCTTTAGAAGGAATGATGCTAAAGCTGAAACTCCAGTACTTTGGCCACCTCATGCAAAGAGTTGACTCATTGGAAAAGACTTTGATGACGGGAAGGATTGGGGGCAGGAGGAAAAGGGGACGACAGAGGATAAGATGGCTGGATGGCATCATGGACTCAATGGACGTGAATCTGAGTGAACTCCGAGAGTTGGTGATAGACAGCGAGGCCTGACGTGCTGCAGTTCATGGGGTTGCAAAGAGTCAGACACGACTGAGCGACTGAACTGAAGTGAACTGAACTGACATATGGAAAAGAAAACTTCCAACAAAGTTACTAGAATTAGTTGGGAAAGTGATCAGAGATTTAACAAATAAAATAAATATAAATGACAATTATCTATAAATAAAATGCTCATCCTGACTCTTGAAAAATGCTATTTAAACCTTATTGAGACAGTATTTCTCAATTATTCTATTGTCAAATATCAAAAAGTTGACAAAGTATTCTGTTGGCAAGGCTGTGGGGAAAACAATAAGACACATATTTCAAGTTGAGTTCAGTCACTCATTCGTGTCTGACTATTTGCGACCCCATGGACTGCAGCATGCCAGGCTTCCCTGTCCATCACCAACTCCCGAAATTTGCTCAAACTCATGTCCATTGAGTCAGTGATGCCATCCAACTGTCTCATCCTCTGTCATCCCCTTCTCCTCCTGCCTTCAATCTTCCCCAGCATCAAGGTCTTTTCAAATGAGTCAGCTCTTAGCATCAGATGGCCAAAGTATTGGAGTTTCAGCTTCAGCATCAGTCCTTCAAATGAATATTCAGGACTGATTTCCATTAGTATTGACTGGTTTGATCTCCTCGCATCTAAGGGACTCTCAAGAATCTTCTCCAACACCACCGTTTAAAAGCATCAATTCTTCGGTGCTCAGCTTTCTTTATAGTCTAATTCTCACATCCATACATGACTGCTGGAAAAACCATAGCCTTGACTAGATGGATCTTTGTTGGCAAAGTAATGTCTCTGCTTTTTAATATGCTGTCTAGGTTGGTCATAGCATTTCTTCCAAGGAGGAAATGGGAATGCAAAATTCATTCAACCTCAATGTAGAGAAAGTAGGCATTGCCTGGTTAAATTGTTTCTCATTTGTCTCAGGAATCCTACTTCAAGAAAACTGTCTTAAAGAAATGTGAAAAAAATATCAAATGACTTGCACAAAGTTACATATTATAGCACTTTATTAGCACAAAGACTAGAGGCAATCCAAATATACATTAATAGAGAATTATTGCTTTGCCCCACAATGAAATTGAATGTTGTTGCAAAAAGAGTTAGAATTCTATTCATTCTATTCATTAATTTGTTCATTGCAAAAGGAAAGAGTTAGATTTTTACACTTTGATATGACACAATCTCTAGTATATATCATTAAGTGAAAATAAGAAACTGCAAAAAGCATAAATAGTGTGCTCCCTTTTGCGGAAGCATGTGAGTATATGCTTACATTTGCAGAAAGAAAAAAAAAACTTACTGAAATTCAGCTGTTAATGCCATTCTGAAAGATCAGTATCATGCATTTCTAGAAAGATAGATAAATGGAGAGGGAGGAAGAGAGATACATGGAGAGATTTGATATAAGAAATTATGCCAGAGTGGAAGAGCTGGCTAAGCAAGTCCAAAATTTGTAGGGCTAGCAGAAGGGAAGATTGTGGCACAGCTAGAGCCCACAAGCATGAACTGAAGTTGTAGTCTATTCAGAGGCAGTCAGGAAAGGAAGATGCAGAGAGGGGAGAGGGTTTATAGATTTACTTGCTATTCAAAGTCTCATTTACCAGGAAAAAGTGACTCCCTTTTAAGGTCTTGCCTGATTAGATCAGGCCTGCAAAAATGATAGTTTTAGCTAAAAGTCAACTGTTAGAAACTAGCTGCATCTACAAAATTCCTTTACAGTGACCACTTGTTTGATTGAATAACTGGGAGACAGCATGCAGAGGCTGTGAAATGCCCCCAGCCCTCCATTCCATCCTGGTAGCTTAGTCAATTTGGCTGAGTCAACACATTGCAAGCTTATCATAGGGCCTGAAAGTTGTAATAAAAACATTTGTAATAATTATTCTGCATCAATATGATAATGTGATAATGTGTTTTTGAGGGCCTCCTGCTCTATGAGAGCTGACTCTACCTTGACAATTTTTGCCCCAGGTATGGAAGAAACTCTCAGTCTGGCTTCTTATGAAGCAATTACAAAGATGCATTGCTACTTTGGTCTAATCACTACAGAGTGGACATGAATGAAAAACTGATTTTCAGATCTCAAGCTATATTTTGAGGTGCCGAGATTACAAGGTTCAAAGAGAGACCACTGGCCATTCTCAACAAGACTGACACTTTTTATTGATAACCTGAACACTTCAAAATCATTCATAGAATCAAGATTTTCCACAGTTTGGTGACAAAGTACCTTGAACTTGACATCAGTGGAACCCATTTGAAACAGTTCAAGTCACATTTCGTGAACATTTTATTCTCAATCTTTCTTCTTATTTTTCTATCACAGTGACAACTAATGTCAATTGAAATCTGACAGGACATTTAAATGCTAAGTACATTCTTTTCATGTTAAATTTCCATAATGTCATGGTTGCTGAATTATATACTTTATTTGTACTGATTTTTGGAAAGCTAAGCATTGCTGGCCTGCTGCTGCTGCTGCTAAATCGCTTCAGTCGTGTCCGACTCTGTGCGACCCCATAGACGGCAGCCCACCAGACTCCCCGTCCCTGGGATTCTCCAGGCAAGAACACTGGAGTGGGTTGCCATTTCCTTCCCCAATGCATGAAAGTGAAAAGTGAAAGTGAAGTCGCTCGGTCATATCCGACTCTTCGAGACCCCATGGACTGCAGCCCACCGGCTCCTCCGCCCATGGGATTTTCCAGGCAAGAGTACTGGAGTGGGGTGCCATTGCCTTCTCCTACCCAAGATAATTTGCAGGCCGTTGGTCAGTTAAAGAGAAACCCAATGATTGCATGTAATGATGGTATCCTTTAAAATATGATGGCTTAAGGAAGTTAGAGCAGAATGAAATCACCTTCCTTGCTCAGTAACTTAGATCCTTCTCTTTCCTCAGTGACACAAATCAGAAGCAGTTCGGTCATAAGAATTACCTAAGTGATTGAAAAGTTGAAA
Source organism: Aepyceros melampus (assembly GCA_006408695.1). Classification (NCBI taxonomy): domain Eukaryota; kingdom Metazoa; phylum Chordata; class Mammalia; order Artiodactyla; family Bovidae; genus Aepyceros; species Aepyceros melampus. The sequence goes on from SJXQ01006408.1 coordinate 48,247, forward strand.
ATCGGTTGTTCTGGGTAAAACTGGAGGAGCTTTGTGCCTCCACTACAGGGAAGAAAGAAGCAAGGAAGACTAAAGTATGTGATGTGGAATCTGACTTTCAGAGGAACTCTTTTATTAGCGAACTCCTATTCACCCAGCTTTCAGTTGAAAATGTCATTATTTTCAAAGAGAACAGAGTATTGCATGCGTATTCTTTATCAGTGGTGATCTTGAGGGCGACTCTGCATTCTATTACATGGCCAGGGATCCATGCCTGGAAGGCATTTAGAATGCTTAGAGTCAATTGGATCAGTAGCTTTCAAGCACACATATTCTCTTTGCAGAAAGGTGAATTTTTTAAACACTACTTGGTAAATATTAAGCTAGGTTTTCAGGTGCAGAATGCAAAATTTAAAGCTAAATTGGTAGTTTTTTTATTTTTATTTTTGAATAAGAATAGAGTAAAATATGTCGAGTATTAAAAATGGTTGATCTTGAAATCTGAACAATGTGAGACCAAGAATAGATATATTCTCTTCTTTTTAACATTGGTTTAATTATAAAAACATAATAATTTTACTTGCACATAAAGGTATATGAAACAGCCATTGGTTTAACTTAAATACCTACTCCTTTACAATGTCCTATTTACCTGAGAAATAGCAGTGGTATGTAAACATAAAAGTAGTGAAAGAAAATAATGTACTGATATTAAAAATACTGAAAATAAATCACTTGACTCATAATATACTGCCTTTTTCTCATCGTAGTTCTTCAATGTTTTAAATTTGTGCTTATTAAAATAAAAAGTAATATTGAAAACAGTGATTATCACTATCACTGTTTTTGGATTCTTTTTAATTAAAGCAGTTTTACACCTTTCCTTGAGAAAAAAAAAAAAAAAGCAGAGGTGCAGAAAATAGTCTGTATAATAGCTTCCTAATAGCTGAATTATTCTTAAATACCTTTCTTGACTATCTTTTTGACTTCCCCCTCCCCATACCTTTCTTTCTGGCAAAGTATGCCTGTGGGACCTAGGAAATCACTAACACCATTAATGATTGATAACAATGAAGTAGACTCTCAATTATCTCCTAATCATTTTCTTCCTTGCTAGTTTATCCCTTGTTTCATTTGAGTAGTTCAAGTGTGGATAAGATGTTGTACTTCATAGAGGTCTCTGATTGCCTTTTAAAGTTCTATTTGCTTACAACTTTAGAGCACTAGTCATCTTTTTTAAAAAGCAAGCATTGAACTAGTAACATAAAATGCATCATTTAATTGCATTTTATTTTGCCTCTTTGAAGAGTTCCTGCAAATGCAAATAACTCCAGTAAGTCATCATAACAAAATCAGAATTTGTTTACCAAGGAAAATTCCTCCAGTTTTGGCAGAAGAGTCTTATAGAGTGTCACTGATTACCTTGTGAATGTTCCACAGTCCAATGTCTGACACTTTCATACTGCAACATTGAAAACTTGACTTGTCAGTTTCCCAATGATGGATTTATCTATAAGTACAGATTCACATTAACCATGTCCAAGGACCGATAAGAGTGCCAGAAGGTGCTGTAAACCAGAATCTTATGACACTCTATACTGACCATATTTTCTTCCTGAAGGTAGGCCCACAGGGGAAGCCAGGTTATAAAAAGAAGTTTGTTGTTGAATGTGGACTCAAGATTAAGCATATATGATGACTGAAGTTTTTGCATCAGGCATAAATTATCAGAACACTCAGAGTAAATTGACCACACTACTTAGATCCATGGTCTCATTGGGAATTTCCTGCCCAGGGAGTTGTTGTCACATGGACTGCAGTCTGCCAGGCTCCTCTGTCCTTGGGATTCTCCAGGCAAGAATATTGGAGTGGGTTGTCATGCACTCCTCCAGGGGATCTTCCCCACCAGGAGATCAAACTTGTCTCCTGTGTTTTCTGCATGGTGGGCAGATTCTTCACCTGCAAATCCACCAGGGTAGCCCTGCCCAGAGAAGAGGAGACTAAATTTCTAGTGATGTTCTCTCCTTTTATGATTGGACTGGCACTGCCAAACTTGCCTCAGTGACATTACTTTTTCAAGTGATCAACAATGATTAGTGGCCATCCTCATTGACAATTACCTTTGAATTTCTGTGTATTTAGTTATATGATTACAAGGCCCAGTTGGCTTAGAACCATACAGTCTCTTGAAGTAGCTTGCCTCTCTGCTCTGCTCTATTTGTGTATGCCTTTTAAATTTAACAACAAAATTTTTATAACTTCTTTCACAGACGTGGGAGGCTTATATCTCTTATGGAATGCTTGATTACTGAGATATAGGGGTAGATATTGAAGGCTTTTAGAATTTGTGCTTTCCTTCATTCATGGGTTGTATAAATGTAAAGAGCTTCAAAAAGATATAAAACATACCAGAAATATTTGCTGCCTTAGAACTTCCAAGGCTATTATTGTAAAGATATTTCTGATGATATATTTTTCTGACACTTCACTAAGAAAATGAATTTGTTAAAATGACTATTTCCTGTTTCTTAAAATGTAGTAAAATATACTAAATTACATTATGCAAGTAAATCAGTTTAAAATTATTACCATCTTATTCTTTTAATATGAAAATATATCTTCTGTACATAATCTTTATATGTTGAGTGTGATTCTGACCTTGAGTGTGAAGTTGAGGAGATAATTTAATAAAATATCTTCATTTGAATTGTGGGATAACTCCTCATCTTTTGATTAGAGATTACTTCTAGGAAGACTTTAACAGCTATTTGAGCAGCTATGAGAGTGATGTTTTTCACAGAAGACAGCTGCCAGAGACATTATACATAATGAGATACGGAAATTATTTTCATCTATTTCTTTCCTTCTTTAATTTAAATTGAGTGCCTCCTCTAGAAGTACATGCTAGCTTCTAGAGCTACACTGCCTGATATGGGAGTTTCCAGCTACATGTGACTATCCAGCACCCGAAATGTGACAGTGCAAACTAAGAACGTAAATTTTTAATTTTATTTAATTTTAACTGCTGCTACTGCTGCTAAGTCGCTTCAGTCGTGTCCGACTCTGTGCGACCCCATAGACGGTAGAGCCCACCAGGCTCCCCCGTCCCTGGGATTCTCCAGGCAAGAACAGTGGAGTGGGTTGCCATTTCCTTCTCCAATGCATGAAAGTGAGAAGTAAAAGTGAAGTCTCTCAGTCGTGTCCGACTCTTAGCGACCCCATGGACTGCAGCCCACCAGGCTCCTCCACCCATGGGATTTTCCAGGCAAGAGTAAAAATACTTGAAGCAGTATAAAATTTTTCAGGGATTATATATTGAAATGACAATATTTTAGATATATTAGCTTAAATAAAATATATTATTAAAATAGTATTATCTGATTCTTTTTACATCTTTCATGTGTCTACTAGGATATTGGAAACCCATGATTCTATATTTCTATTGAACAGTACTGTTCTGGAGCTTTGGTGGTGAATAAATAAATATGATCCTCACTATCATGAAACATTGTGTTTTATTATAAACATTAGATATGGGAGATTCCTTTTGATTACTAATGTTAGCAATAAAAATTGTACCAAAAATGAGTAGCTGATGACATAAATTGAGTTGAAAGTAAATAATGAATATTTGAACTCTGTACTAAAAAATATTCTCTAAGAACCTAAGGGATCTTAAATATATAGATGAATGAGATTTTACTCTTTCATTTGGTTCTATTGTGGTCCACTTTATGATGGCATATTAGCCATATTTTTGATGGAAAGAAAGTCCATTATTTTATAGAAAAGTTTGTTTAATTATTTTAACAATCTGTGTCATAAGTATTACACTATTTTACAAAAGAAGAAGGGCTTTTGAGAGATTATTCAATTTTTAAAAATTTATAGAAAAATGATGAACAGAGCAAGGAAGCAAACTGATATTACTCATTTCAAACTTTAAATCTCTCTTCTATCAAATATCAGGTCCCTTGAAGCTGAAGAGGGGTTTGCAATGCTATCTTAAGAAAATAATATTCAACTTTCAGCTTCTGGTGCAAGACACTCACAAAACATAGGAAAAGATTTTAGCTTTTCCCAGAAAAGAAGTTCATCTTCCTCCCTTCTGGGATTGCTGGTTATCATAACCAGTTAGCCACAGTGAATCTCCTAATAATGTTCTCATTTTTATTTCTCTTCATCAAAGGCCGCTGCTATAGGCTGAATTAAGGACAGTACTAGGTACTCTTAGGTTTAGATACTGGAAAGAATAAGTTAATGGAAGCATTTTTCTCAGTATAATCTGTCACTAGGAAAAGCATCTCAACCAAAGAACTGAGTCACAAATTTCAGAATGCTCATAGTGTAGATGGGATACTGATGACCTCATGAAAGCTGACTCCTTCAATCCAGAGCAGGAAAACAAAATTTAATTACCTGATACTAAAATAAGTGATGGGTGAAAATGCTCGAAAGGCACAAACTTCCAGTTATAAGATAAATAGGTGCTTAAAAAATAAAGCATAAAATAAGTAATTCAGTAATAACTAATAGTCTACTTAATTCTTAACTGAATTTCTGAAAAATATTTTCTAATCTTAATTTAAAATTTCCAATACAGAATTTTCAATTTAAGTAAGCTCTGTACTTGCATAAACTAAAATCAAATCCCTCAGATTTCAGAAAAAAATATTTTTAGGAAAGATCTTTATGTAAACTGAAAGTAAATAAATCATCAGAAAAACAAAATAATGTTCTGGAAAATAATGTCATATACTTATTAGTCTAACAAACTCTTCAAAACAATAGCTAATTATTACAAAAAGTTTCTGTACTAGGCACCTTTATTTTTCATAGCTATATTGTTATTTTGCAGATTGAGTAAGAAGATATTCTCCTTTTCACCAGGACAAAACTGAATAAATCAGTGTTGTAACTGACCTTGCCACAGATCTTATTTATTTATTTAATTATAAAAGTCCTTTATTGAAGAATAGGTATTATTCTTCCCACATGGTCAAATGGAGTAAAATATCAAATTAATGAAATTCAATTAGGAAGATCAATTAACAAAGTTATGTGTGCTTTAGAGAGAACTTAAACCAAGTCACAATTATAAAACCTCTTCCACCCTAAGACACACTAACAATAAATGATGCCACACTGCCTCATCTCTTTACCAAAGAAATGAACCAGTGAACATTTCCTGTAATTGGCTGATTCCCTAACAAAAACATCATTCACTGATTTTGAAGTATTAACGTTTGATTTTATGGTGCATTATTTTGTAAATGCATTTTCTTTTTAAAATGCTTTTATTCTGGAGGCTACTTTTTACAATAGGTAACTCAGAAAAAAGGCTTATCAAAGTTTGTGAGTTGAGACAAATCATAAAAACAACTTTCTGTTTGGGTTTGTGGATTAGTCTCACTGAAGGAAAACGTGGATATTTTCACAACCATGTTAAAAGAAGATAGGCATTTAACTTTGGAGAAAAATAAGGGAAAAAACCTCTTTTCACTTCCTAAAGAAAAGCTTTTCAACTGAGCAGAGGAATATCACCATAATTAAAATCAGGCAGGTAAATACAGTTGCATTTTAAAATTGCATCCATCTTTCACTAAAAAACAAAACAAAATTACTTCTCATTGGTCTTAATATGGGATCAAAATAGATAAGCATCTGAAACAGACATGTGATGTAAACTTGTTCAATATCATCACTATCTCAGAACATAGATCTTAATGTGTCTTTTTAATCTCAGATTAGAAATAAACTCAAGCTCTTTTGTTAAACGTAGTGACTTGCAACTAATTCAATAAGTTAAAATCCTTTTCAGTAGATACCAATAAAAGATCCATGTCTTTCAGTCTGTTTTGTGATTATATGTAGCCGGAAAATCCAATGGACGGAGGAGCTTGGTGGGCTGCTGTCCATGTGGTCGGGAAGAGTCGGATACGACTGAGCGACTTCACTTTCACTTTTCTGCACTGGCGAAGGAAATGGCAACCCACTCCAGTGTTCTTGCCTGGAGAATCCCAGGGATAGGGTCGCACAGAGTCGGACACGACTGAAGCGACTTGGCAGCAGCAGGTAGTAGCAAATAAAGAAATACACTGTATCAAATTTTGCCTAGTGTTCAGCTAGAAAATATAACATCTGCTAGAATGCAATGTCGGAGAAAACAACGGCAACCCACTCCAGTGTTCTTGCCTGGAGAATCCCAGGGATGGCGGAGCCTGGTGGGCTGCTGTCTACGGGGTCGCACAGAGTCGGACACGACTGACACGACTTAGCAGCAGCAGCAGCAGCAGAATGCAATGTAAGGCATCTCAGATGACCAGGGTCATGTAGTTGTGCAAGGCGAAAATTTCTTAGTATTTTGCCCCTTTACAGTGTGACTGTTTCTTACCTAGCTAAGACCCTTTATTACTAAGAGGAAGAGGTGGTGATTATTCTGCCTAAATGTAGACATTTGTGGTGAGTGAGAAAAGATATGCTGAGGACATCAAATCTCCATGTTGCTTTTTTTTTTTTTTTTTACAGTGTAAATAGCAATGCCATGTAATTCCTTTTCAATGATAGGGATAGTTTTCTCTTTATATTCTTACATTAACCAAATTTAAAATCCACATATGTGAATCAATAAAAGCTTCAAATGAATATCATAGTTCTGAAAATATTTAATGGAGATGGAGGGAAACCATATGGCAGTGAAACCAGAATGCTTAAGAAGTAGAACAAGAAGAAAAAGGAGCACTTTCTAGAAAGTCACATTTATCAATATCCATGACTCAGAAACCCAAATAAATGACAGTTAATAAACTTTCCAATTTTAAAAGTTCAAATTCTTCTCAAATTTTAGTGAAACTAAATATAGCAAATTCTTTTATTTCAGTTCAATATTATTACTGCCAATATTCAATTAAAGATCCAAATGAACTTGAAAGCTAATTAAGAATAGTAATATTATTTATGTATTTTCAAGAAATGTTCCTGTGCTGTACTATAGATTTGAAAATGCTTCTTCCACTGACCACTATTAGAACAAATTCACAGGAAATAAAAATCTTGAAAGATAACTGAAATAGTGCCAAACTATAAAAGAAATTGACCAGCATACATACGGGTCCCATTGATAGAGCTACACAGCAACTGTGGGATGTAGAGAAAAATAAGATAGATTTTCTAAGCTCAGGAAGACACATTAAAGACAGTAAATAGCAATTTAAAATTAATTAATATTAATCATTAATATTAATTATTAATATTTTCTGATCATAATGAAACCAAAAATACAAAGGACATGGATAATAATAATGATGATAATAATAATCACTATATGATTAGCTACCATAAGTGAACATATGAAAAATGTAAGAGGAAGAAGAAATTGTTTTTCTCCAGTGTGAATAAATGGTTATCATCTGGCTTGGGTGTGCAACAATCCTAGACTTCTCCAGGAAGATGATCTGAGATCACCTATCACAACACTACTTCCATGGACATGATAGAATTACGATGAATGAAGAATGATGTATTCTAGAGGACAATTGTCATTCTTGTTTATGTGCAACACTTTATATGGTTCTGGGCTTAGCTTGGGGGCAACTTTGAGCTACAACCAGAATAATATTAAAGACGTGTGGGAAGCAAAGTCTTCTCTATGTCAAGATAAATCCTTCAAATGGGAATTTATCCCTTACAAGCCCTCACTTCCTTTGGGAGAGTTTGGGAGAGTTGGGTGGGAGTGAGAAACCGTGTGTGCTAAACCTTCCAAAGAGTTAGTGGTGTCGCTCAGTCATGTCTGACTCTTTGCGACCCCGTGGACTGTAGTTTACCAGGCTCCTCCGTCTATGGGATTCTCCAGGCAAGAATACTGGAGTGGGTTGCCATTCCAATTGCTTGTCTTGTATTCATCTCTAAGATAGTCACTATCTTGTGAATTAAAAGCCCAGTGTGTCTCATGAGTGCTATTGCTTCCATTGAACCTGGTGATAACTTTATGAGGTTTTATGACCAACATAGACCTGGCAGTCTTGAGAAGAAGATGGCAGCATTTCATGTAAGTACGATAGTATACATTTTATACTATAAGATGGCAAGGGTAGAGATGTACTAGCATGATGGAACAAGAATTTGGCTGGAGTGGAATGGTTGTGTACCCACATTACACATTAACTAGATCCCCTTAGAAGACACAGGATGGAGCAAGAATCTGGGTGGAGTGGAATGGTTATGAAATCATATCACAGCTATCCAAATGAGAAAGTGTCAGGTGGAGGAGAGAGAGGGGGCTGAAGGAGTGGGTGGAGGATGGGATGTGTGTGGAGAGTATAGAAAGAGGACCAAGAGTTACAGAGCAACAAAAATGTATGGTGAGTTTGAAGAATGATATTATAAGAAAGTTGGTTGTGGTTAAATGGCAAAGCCTTTTTATTGGATGATGTGAGTATCTGTTCTGAGGTCATTAAGTGGGAATTTTTTTCTGGTGATCTTTTGATATAATGAGTAAATAAAAATGTCTTTTTTCCTCTATTATTTCTAGATTTCAACATGAATGATTCTGAAGCTTCCCAGGTATGAATAAATCAAGGCAAATTAGCTAGAATTTTTATTTTTGTTCTTAAATGTAGAAATGACAATTTAATGCAATACTAGGATGTCATTTGAAATACTCCCCTTCCACTTGAATGTCTGTAACTCCTAATTTTTAAAATTATTTATGAAGTATTGAAGGTTAAAAGAAGATTTTAAGATTCTAACAAATAATTAAAAGTAAGGGAAAGTCTAGGTTATGAATGGGGCTTATCCCAGTGATTACCAAACACATGCTTATAAGTCATTAGAGACTGCTGCTCTGAGATTTCTTCTTGGATGATAAATAGATGTGTTATTCATCTTGCTATAGCTACTCTAAAATCTGGATTTGTTCTCACAAATCTTTCGGGTCACAGAGAATGAAACAGAAACAAGATTTTAGTCCATCACCCGTAATTAATTAGCCGTCTTTGGAGGAAGTTCTTTCAGTTCTCTGCGATTCTTTTTTTGTTCATCTGAAAAGCAGGGGTAGGATAAGCTTTTAAAGTGAGATAATGGATATAAAAGCCTAAATTGCCTCAGCAAAGATAATATCTTACATAAGATATGATGCCTTTAGAATAATAGTTTTATCACATTCCATCTTAAAATAAAATTGATTCTACACTTTTATCCAGTGATCTACATACATGCAAACACACACATACATTATTTGACTAATCCAATTTGATGCCATTTTAAAATTAAAGACATTAATTGGTTGGTTTTAAAGTGTTTTTAAAAGATAAACTTTTCCCTTCTTTCTTGTATATAAATTAGAGGCTTTTCTCTAGGGGAACTGACATTGAGTTTAGCTGTAAATATTCAAGGCAATCATTTTTAGCTTGAGGCATGAGGTTGGTTTGTATGACTGCATGCTAAGTCTCTTCAATTGTGTCTGACTCTTTGTGACTCCATGGACTATAGCTTGCCAGGCTCCTCTGGCCATGGAATTTTCCAGGCAAGAATACTGAGAGTAGGTTGACATTGCCCTCCTCAGAGGATCTTCCTGACCCAGGGATTGAACCTGCATCTCTTAAGTCTCCTGCATTGGAAGCTGAGTTCTTTACCACCTGGGAAAGAACCTTCCCTGGTGGGTTCGAGTGCCACCTGGGAAGCCCCCAGGTTGGTTTAGTAAAATCCCATGGGTGGAGGAGCCTGGTAGGCTGCAGTCCATGGGGTCTCGAAGAGTCGGACATGACTGAGCGACTTCACTTTCACTTTCCACTTTCATGCATTGGAGAAGGAAATGGCAACCCACTCCAGTGATCTTGCCTGGAGAATCCCAGGGACGGGGGAGCCTGGTGGGCTTCCATCTATGGGGTCGCACAGAGTCGGACACGACTGAAGTGACTTAGCAGAGATATAGATTCTGAGCTGGTATTTGTTACATGTGTATGTTTTTGTAGTAACAATCTAATATATAACATTGTAATAGGACATTATGTGACGGTGTGACTTAAGAAATTATGAAATTTATGATCAATCTGAATTTTAATTTTATGCTAACATCTTATTTTTATACAAACACTTATAATTTGTCATTTGTTCACATCTGTAGTATAATCAGGAAAAGATACTTTTTCTCAAGGCTTGTCAGTTTAAACAACTACTTACTTCGCCTGTGTCTAAAATAAGGATCTTGAAGTGCCTTCCCAATCTTGGAATGTGGGGTGTTCTAGCCCATTCTCAGCTTTCCTCTCAATCCCTGAAGGCAAAGATTTCTGATAGCTTGTTGGGGACTCCACATCTGGAAAGTGAATACAGTGCAACTGGGCATGATTCTGGAGTAGGAAGTGGCAACCCACTCCAGTATTCTTGCCTGGAGAATCGCATGGACAGAGGAGGCTGGAGGGCTATGGCCCATAGGGTCACAAAGAGTTGGACCCAACTGAAGTGACTTAGCATGGGCATGATTCAGGGTAAATCTGCTGTGTACATTGTTTAGTTGTTTTAAAGACAGGACATACTGTGTGAATTGGATGGAGTTTTGCAAGAACCAGGCTTTGTAATGGGAGACTAGTGTTTCTTGCCCAAGATAAAGAAATTGCAATATTAAAGTAATTATTTTAATATCTGTGAAGGGACAGGGACAAGGCACCACTTTGTTGTAAGAGAAAGGATTTTTATATGAATAAAAACCATAAATAAAGATTGAAATCAACTTGTTTTTTGGTCACACCATGCAGCATGCAGAACTTTCCTGACTAGGGATCAAACCCATATACCTGCATTGGAAGCACAAAGTCCCAACCACTGGATAAGTCCTACATCAACTGTTGATTGTCCAGGTGTCCGGAATAACCATATTTAGGATCAGGATTTTTAAGTAAGAAAATATGAAAACATTAAACCAACCTATGTTCAGGTTTTACCTATTTGGCAAGATACTGCATAATATCTAACATAATCTCAGATTTTTACTTTTTGCACTGGGGGATGAAGGGAGCATATATTATTTGGTTTTGGTATTCCTCCATAGAAAATCTGCAGGAAGTTTATAACTTTTCACTGCAACATTTGCTCTGTTTGGGGTGAACAGAATTAAAAATATTTCTTGAAGACATATGGAATGTAGGTGTGAAGCAATTCTCACTTTATTAACACATTTCTTGACAGATTCTCAGATTGGTCAAGAAGTGGTAACAATTTTCAGGGAACTGAGAAGTGTGTAACGTGAAGGTGATGCATGTTCCTAGAGATGGTTCAGGAAAAGCCCAAGAGTTCTATGAACTTCTCTTTAAATAACTTGAATTCCTGTCAAAAGGGCTTGGCTGAAGAGAATTACTGGAAGTAGATGGTTTAAACCAACTTACGTTCAGTTTAAAAAAGTTTCCTATCACAAATTAATGCAAATATTAAGAAGTAAATGGAGAGGGTGAGTTTTTCAAAACCAGAATTTGGTAAAAACTGTTTGTCTCTGATGTGCTGAGCATCTTTAATTCAACACAGTACATTGCAATATTTTACGCAGGAAAATAGATTGTTTTGGCTTCTGCATCTCCCACTGTCACCCTTGCTGTACATCTGAGTCTCTGGCTTAAAAAGACAGAAGGCGGGAAAAAATCCATTTCCACCCAACAGAATATTCTGCTATTGCTGGATATTTAAAAAATCTGTCCCTTTTTCATGAACTCTCAAATATTTATCTGGAGTCAAATTATATGGAAGTAACAGGAGGCAGGTTTTACAAGTATGTGGGATATATTTTCTCATCAAATCTATAAATGCTTTGAAATGAGAGCTTTCTCTACAGGGTTTTATAAAACTCTTTTCTTTGGAACCAGCTTTGGTGGAGTGTAAAACAGCTGTTGATTGGTAATTTTGCACATCAAGTGGCTGCAGATTGGTAAAAAGAGAAAGTGGAAAAAGTGAACCATTTTTAAAAGGTGTTTTTAAAAAATTGTTTTCTTTCTTCCTGCTGGGTGGGTATTGTCACTGATTTGTGCTAACACCTCTGCGCTCTTAGGTGATACATCCCTCCTTCTGATAATTCATGACTGTGAGACGAAATCTTTGGTCCAACAGTTCCTTTAACCAACACATTTTCCAAAATTAAAAAAAGTGTGTATTTCCTGGTAGTTTTGTATGCATTCATTCATTTCAGTCACTCAGTCGTGTCCAACTCTTTGTGACCTGATGAATCGCAGCATGCCAGGCCTCCCTGTCCATCACCAACTCCCGGAGTTCACTCAGACTCCCATCAATTGAGTCGGTGATACCATCCAGCCATCTCATCCTCTGTCATCCCCTTCTCCTCCTGCCCCCAGTCCCTCCCAACATCAGAGTCTTTTCCAGTGAGTCAACTCTTCGCATGAGGTGGCCAAAGTACTGGAGTTTCAGCTTTAGCATCAGTACTTCCAAAGAACACCCAGGGTGATCTCCTTTAGAATGGACTGGTTGGATCTCCTTGCAGTCCAAGGGACTCTCAAGAGTCTTCTCCAACACCACAGTTTAAAAGCATCAATTCTTTGGCACTCAGCTTTCTTCACAGTCCACCTCTCACATCCATACATGGCCCCTGGAAAAATCATAGCCTTGACTAGATGGACCTTTGTTGGCAAAGTAATATCTCTGCTTTTCAATATGCTATGTAGGTTGGTCATAACTTTTCTTCCAAGGAGTAAGTGTCTTTTAATTTCATGGCTGCAGTCACCATCTGCAGTGATTTTGGAGCCCAAAAAAATAGTCTGACACTGTTTCCACTGTTTCCCCATCTATTTGCCATGAAGTGATGGGACCAGATGCCATGATCTTCATTTTCTGAATGTTGAGCTTTAAGCCAACTTTTTCACTCTCTTCTTTCACTTTCATCAAGAGGCTTTTTAGTTCCTCTTCACTTTCTGCCATAAGGGTGGTGTTAATCTGCATATCTGAGGTTATTGATATTTCTCCCAGCAATCTTGATTCCAGCTTGTGATTCTTCCAGCCCAGCATCTCTCATGTTGTACTCTGCATAGAAGTTAAAAAGCAGGGTGACAATATACAGCCTTGACATACTCCTTTTCCTATTTGGAACCAGTCTGTTGTTCCATGTCCAGTTCTAACTGTTGCTTCTTGACCTGTATATAGGTTTCTCAAGAGGCAGGTCAGGTGGTCTGGTATTCCCATCTCTTTCAGAATTTTCCACAGTTTATTGTTATTCACACAGTCAAAGGCTTTGGCATAGTCAATAAAGCAGAAATAGATATTTTTCTTGAACTCTCTTGCTTTTTCAATGATCCAGATAATGTTGGCAATTTGATCTCTGGTTCCTCTGCCTTTTTTAAAACCAGCTTGAACATCTGGCAGTTCACAGTTCACATATTGATGAAGCCTGGCTTGGAGAATTGCCGTTGGCCATAAAACTTTGGGTTTGTCCATGGGAAAACCCTCAAAACTCAAGTAGCTTGGAGTAAACTGTATCAGAGACCATAGAATTAAAAGCAGCTGCATAATCTAGATTGTTTTACTTATTTTTTAGTGAAGAGGAGGGAGGGTGGGCACATGCATGGTAAATGTACTTTTCAGGCTCAAGGATAGGGAAGATGGTAGCCAATGACACACTGATAGAATATAAAGTTGAGTAAGGGGCTTCCCAGTTTGCGCTAGTGGTAGAGAACCTGCCTGTCAATGCAAGAGACATAAGGGACATGGGTTCAATCCCTGGCTTGGGAAGATCCCCTGGAGGAGGGCATGGCTTCGTGGCCTACAGTCCATAGGGTCACAAAGAGTTGGACAGGACTGAAGCACCTTAGCTGGCGCCACACTGTCCAAGGAGCTCTTGAGAGCAAATGAACTTAATTACCACTTTAAATATCTTTTCTAGAATCTGGACCCAGCTACCTCCTCATCTACTTTACAAATCAACCTACCACTCAGCTGGTACCATTGCCTTCACTGACACTGGATTATCATTCATAAATCCCGTTCCTAAAACTGAGTCCAACTCTTGCCCTCACTTGCATCCACCTTGAGACTCTCAGAATCATATTTAAAATTTTGAAAAACGTTGTTACTAGTTTTATGAGATTTTAAAATAACATCATCCTTTATAAGATGTCACATATGGGTCCTGGAGAAGCCCATGGTCACAGAAGTCTGGTGGGCTACAGTCCACGGAGTTGCACAGAGTCTGAACAGGGCATGACTGAAATGACTTAGCTCGCATGCTTACAAGGTTTGGTAAGAGCAAAGGAAAACAAAATCTGCTTTTACATGAACTTAACAACTTGTTAGAGAAATAGATTGTGTGTACACAAATAAAAGGAAGTTCCTAAATTATAGCTTTTTTGTGACTTTTATTTAAAAAGTGACTTTTTATGTAAGATGTCATGCATGCTTATTTGCTCAGTCATGTTGGGCTCATTGTGATCCCTTTGACTATAGCCTGCCTGGCTCCTCTGTCCATGGGATGTTTCAGGCAAGAATTCTGGAGTGGGTTGCCATTTCTTCCTCCAAGGGATCATCACTACCCTGGGATTGAACCCACATTTGTGTCTTCTGCATTGCAGGCGGATTCTTTACCCACTGAGCCATTGGATAGGAACTCATTAGACTGGGATTTACCCTGGATTTTGAACTAGTTTCTTTTCCTTTGCCTTGGTTAAGCCATTGAGATAATGGATGAAATTTTCATTTAAACTCTCTTTGTGTCTTAGTACTTGGTACTAAACATGTTTTGAGTCCTAACCCTGTCCCAGAATCATGGCTTTGGCATGAGAGAGATGAGTAGTCAAGAAAGGAAGTCTAGTGATGAGAAAGAACTTCTTTTTCACTCCTAAAATATTTCCTGTTTATCTCTAACAGCTTCTTTTTAAGTAGTGTTTGGACTCATATATGTAGGTTAACAATAACAGCTCTGTTGGTTCAGTTCAGTTCAATTCAGTCATTCAGTCATGTCCGACTCTCTGCAACCCCATGAATCGCAGCACGCCAGGCCTCCCTGTCCATCACCAACTCCCGGAGTTCACTCAAACTCATGTCCATTGAGTCGGTGATGCCATCCAGCCATCTCGTCCTCTGTCGTCCCCTTTCCTCCTGCCCCCAATCCCTCCCAGCATCAGAGTCTTTTCCAATGAGTCACCTATCTTATAATAAATAGCATTATTCTGATTTTCAAATCCCAGTACTTTCTTTTGATTGATTTTTTTAAATTAAAACTTCATTTTTTCAAATAATGACATCTTAAAATTATGATACTACAACAATGTACAAAAATGAAAGTGTCAGTCAGTCAATAATTTTCTATCCAGAAATAAATATAATTTACATTAAGGTGAATATCTTTCTCCTCTGCTTTAATTTAGACAATTTGTTTCAAATTGTGGCTGCTAACTTATTAAGGATGATAATAAGTTAAATTTGTGGGCAAGCATGTTAAAACAATGAAATAGAACAGAACAGAAATTCACTGCATGTGACATGGGTACATGCATTCAAAGAAAATTTTGTTTTAATTGCTTCTGTGTGCATATGTGTAGTGCTTGATGTGAATTTTAGTTAATGATATAGGCAATGGATGGATGTCAATCTGAATCCAGAAGAACATGACTGGTTTGTTGTTCTTCAGTCACTCTGTTGTGTCTGACTCTGAGACCCCATGGACTGCAGCATCCCAGGCTTGCCTGTCCTTCACTATCTCCTGGGGTTTGCTCAAACTCATGTCCCTCATATCCACTGAGTCAATGATGTCATCAACCATCTCATCCTCCACTGTATATAATTAGGGTTGAAGATGAAATATGATCAGGGACCAGGAAGGAAGAGTGATAGAACATGAGAAGAAAAAAGGGAAGGAATAGAGATAAAGGAGTTCCGCTTAATGACTATTGCTGTCTTTTGCCTTAGATTCATTTCTGATGCTAGATAGCCTCTTCAGATGAGCACTTGAGACATGAGATGGGTAATGAAAATGGGATGTACTATAAGAATAGGGATTGACTTTAAAACAGGTGAAATGAGGAATGGTCTAAGATATATGATTTGAGCATGCTCTTCCCTGCCAAGAACCCTCCTGTGAAAGATGGCACAATGAAATTCACTCTAAAATTTTTTCCCTTTTAAAATCCATATAAAATGCACATCCATCCTGGTCAGGACACATTTAAGGTCATCCCTGCTTGAACCGTTTCACCTGCCTGGATCTTAGGTTTTCCTTGATGAAACTGAGATGTTGGATGAGATAATCTTAATCTTCACTTCTAATTCTGATATTATAGGATGTACATGTGAAATTACAAAGGGAAAAAAGTTGATTTTGATAGGCATAAAGTGGTAGCAATTTGAAGGTAAAAACACATGTGTAGCTGGGAATACTGGAGGTCAGTTCAAAATGGGTTTCCAAATTCAACACTTTTCCAAGGACTGACTGAAGAGAAGGGAATTACAGTACTAGCACCATTTATCCATCATTTGCTATTTGCCATACTTAGCTCCCTGATAGCTCAGTTGGTAAAGAATCTGTCTGCTGAATGGGAGAATATAATAGCAAATGAAGCAACTGACAAACAATGAATCTCAAAAATATACAAGCAGCTTATGCAGCTCAATTCTAGAAAAATAAATTACCCAATCAAAAAATGGGCCAAAGAACTAAATAGACATTTCTCCAAAGAAGACATACGAATGGCTAACAAACACATGAAAAGATGCTCAACATCACTCATTATCAGAGAAATGCAAATCAAAACCACAATGAGGTACCATTTCACACCAGTCAGAATGGCTGCGATCCAAAAGTCAACAAGCAATAAATGCTGGAGAGGGTGTGGAGAAAAGGGAACCCTCTTACACTGTTGGTGGGAATGCAAATTAGTACAGCCACTATGGAGAACAGTGTGGAGATTCCTTAAAAATTGCAAATAGAACTGCCTTATGATCCAGCGATCCCACTGCTGGGCATACACACCGAGGAAACCAGAATTGAAAGAGACACATGTACCCCAATGTTCATCGCAGCACTATTTATAATAGCCAGGACATGGAAGCAACCTAGATGTTCATCAGCAGATGAATGGATAAGAAAGCTGTGGTACATGTACACAATGGAGTATTACTCAGCCATTAAAAAGAATAATTTGAATCAGTTCTAATGAGGTGGATGAAGCTGGAGCCGATTATACAGAGTGAAGTAACCCAGAAAGGAAAACACCAATACAGTATACTTACACATATATATGGAATTTAGAAAGATGGTAATGATAACCCTGTATGCGAGACAGCAAAAGAGACACAAATGTATAGAACAGTCTTTTGGATTCTGTGGGAGAGGGAGAGGGTGAGATGATTTGGGAGAATGGCAGTGTAACATGTATGATATCATAAGTGAAACGAATTGTCAGTCTAGGTTCAATGCGGGATGCAGGATGCTTGGGACTAATGCACAGGGATAATCCAGAGAGATGGTATGGGGCAGGAGGGGGGAGGTAGGGGAAGGGATTGGGAGTTCATGTACACGCGTGGCTGATTCATGACGATGTATAGCAAATGAATACAGTATTGTAAAGCAAAACAAACTAAAAAATAAAAATTATTAAAAAAAATTATGTTAAAATAATAAAAAAAAAAGAATCTGTCTGCAATGCTGGAGATTCTGGTTCGACTCCTGGGTTGGAAAGATCTGCTGGAGAAGGGTTGAGTTACCCACTCCAGCATTCCTGGGCTTCCCTTGTGGCTAAGCTGGTAAAGAATATGCCAGAATGTGGGAGACCTGGGTTCTATCCCTGGGTTGGGAAGATCCCCTGGAGAAGGGAAAGGCTGGATACCCACTCCAGTATTCTGACCTGGAGAAATCCATGGACTGTATGGGGTTGCAAAGAGTCAGTTGTGACTGAGTGACTTTCACTTTTTTTTTTTTTCACTTTCATATTTAGCTCTTCACTATATTCTTCATCCAATCTAATTTCTATTAACCTTGAATCTGGGATACAAGGTAACTCAGTGATTAATTAGTAAAGTCAGACAAATTTAGCATTGTCTGCTAGAACTCCCTTACCATTCACTGGCATACCCTGCCAAGTAGGCTTTTGAAACATATGTACGATTAAATTTTATTTTATTTAAATTTTTTCTCTGTGTAGCAGTTTGTGGGATTTTAGCCCTAGCTAGGGATCGAACCCATGCCCATTGCAGTGGAAGCAAAGAGTCTTAACCACTGGACCACCAGCAAAGTCTCAGGATTAAATTTTATATTGTTGAATCTGTATTGATAATCTCAGTATTCAGATTTTTAAAACATGTAACGTATAATGAGAATATGCAATGACTAGTATAATATGAAGAGTTTCCCATGTGGTACGATGGTGATGAATCTGCCTGCCAATGCAGGAGACACAGGAGACTCGGTTTCTGTGTGTTGGTTGGAAAAATCCCCTGGAGGAGGAAACGGCAACCCACTCCAGTCAGTATTCTTGTTTGGGAAATCTCATGGACAGAGAAGTCTGGCAGGCTATAGTCCATAAAGTTGCAAAGAGTTGGACATGACTGAAGGACTGAACAGGAGCATTAATATAACGTGAAGCATAGAAACTACAGAGTCAGAAAGTGTGGGTCTTAACATCAGTTGCATCTTCTAGAGAAAACTTTGTCAAGATTTATATACCCCTGCCCTGAAGTACAGTTTCTTTATCTTTGAAAGACACATTAAAATCATTTCTAATAACTTGTTCTGTGTGCCTCAAGTTTGTAACTCAGGTCAGTTCAGTTCAGTCGCTCAGTCATGTCCGACTCTTTGCAACCCCATGAATCGCAGCATGCCAGGCCTCCCTGTCCATCACCAACTCCCAGAGTTCACTCAGACTCACGTCCATTGAGTCCGTGATGCCATCCAGCCATCTCATCCTCGGTCGTCCCCTTCTCCTCCTGCCCCCAACCCCTCCCAGCATCAGAGTCTTTCCCAATGAGTCAACTCTTCGCATCAGGTGGCCAAAGTACTGGAGTTTCAGCTTCAGCATCATCCCTCCAAAGAGGGCTGATCTCCTTCAGAATGGACTGGTTGGATCTCCTTGCAGTCCAAGGATAAAACAAATGAATCTATTTTGAAACATTCTGTAAATTATAAAGCAGTGAATTAATGAATAACATATTGCTTAATATATTCTTGGACTTAGCCATTGCCTGATGGGAGAGGGACTTTATAAAATATGAAATCGGTTAAGTTTTTTAATTATAAATTTTGCATCTTCATAAAGAAATAATGAAAGCAATATTAAGTTTTTAAATGGAAAAGGAGCTACATCACAAACATCCAAGTAAGAAATGTGGATCTGAGAAAGGTTGCCTGATTGGATGCACTCTTAAGGTTAAAAGTACAAATACAGTGAGAATAGTATTCCCTGAAATGGGAAGTTTGAGATCAGATGACTTGGGTGGATGATGGCAAAGGCAGTTTGATAAAAGACAAACAAGATAAAAGATCACCAAATCAAAGCAAGAACTGTTTATTCTCAGAGATGAGGAGCAATGGCATTTTGAGCACAGAAGATGCGGTTGTTGTTATATGAAAAAAAAAAAAAATCCATAAAGGCCTTTAAAGCAACAGTGATGTTGTAGGACAAGAGCAAAACAAGTTTGCGAGTTTTACTGCTTGAGGTTTGGAAAAGAAAATCAATGTTTTCTTTATCAAGTTCTAGTTCTCTCTCCTTTGAATTCTGTGTGAAGTGCTGATCATATGTATAAACCCTTCCCAGGGTTGTAAGAAAGAGATCAGGCTTCAAGTACCTGTGCTGGTGAAAAGATGGGCAAGTTTGAGCTTTTGCAAACTCAAGGTGAACCTTGCCTTGACTACACTGAATTGAAAAAATAAATCAAATCTCCAGGGCTAAATTAGTACACATTCAGTAACTTGGAAAATAAGTTTTAGAATGTGAAAAGCCGTGAAACTTTTAAGAAGTTTCAATGCAAAATGCTTTGGAGATTAAAAATTGGTATTCACAAGAAAGTGAAAAGATGTCTCAATTATACTTCAATGGCTTAGAAAAAAGTATTCGTTGGCAAACACTTGATTTACTTAGGAGCAAGACAATGACCATAATTCAACTATACCCTTACTGAAATGTCATGGCTATTTTATGAAAGATACTGTAGCAGACAAGAAGTAAAGGGTTCAAAAATGCATTTCTGTCAAAGAATAATTTTAATAATACTATAAGCCATTTCAGGGAGCTTCCCAGGTGTCACAATGGTAAAGAATCCACCTGCCAATGAAGGAGATGCCAGAGATGAGGTTTCAATCTCTGGGTCAGGAAGATCCCCTAGAAGAAGAAATGGTAATCCATCCAGTATTCTTGTCTGGAAAATCCTGTGGGCAGAGGAGCCTGGTGGGCTATGGCATGGGGTCACAAAGAGTTGGACATGATGGAGTCACTGAACGTGCATGCATAAGGCACCTCAATTACTAATGCAAGTTGTTAAGAGAACAGAGCCTAAAGATTTTTATGACAAGGAAAACTTTTTTTCTTTTCCCACAAATTTTGTATCTGTATGAGATGATATATGTCCACTAAACCTCTTCATTGTAATATCATCTCATGATATATATAAGTCAAATCATTCTGTTGTACACCTTAAACTTATTTATAGTGCTGTATGTCAGTTGTATCTCAATAAAACTGAAAGAAAAAAAGGAAAAATAATTGCAATATTAAAGTAGCTCATTTATTGAATACCTCCTATATGTACAATTTTCCAAAACATACTTTCTATATACTAATTCTCTGTATCAAAACAATACTGATAATTTGATATTACAGTTGTCTTACAAATGAGAGGGAGAAGGCAATGGCACCCCACTCCAGTACTCTTGCCTGGAAAATCCCATGGACAGAGGAGCCTGGTAGGCTGCAGTCCATGGGGTCTCGAAGAGTCCGACACTACTGAGCGACTTCACTTTCACTTTTCACTTTCCTGCATTGGAGAAGGAAATGGCAACCCACTTCAGTGTACTTGCCTGGAGAATCCCAGGGATGGGGGAACCTGGTGGGCTGCCGTCTCTGGGTTCACACAGAGTCGGACACGACTGAAGCGACTTAGCAGCAGCAGCAGCAGCAGCATAAGCTACTTGGTTTGAGTACAAATATATATTAACACAAATATATATATATAGTCAAGATTATGCACATCAGATAACACCATTTTCTTTTTCTTCTCTAAGAAGGCACAGTGAAAGGATACCTAATAGATCTCAGTGTCATTAGAGAAGACAACTGGTAATAGACAATTTGGAACTTAGTAGTTATATAAAAATGTAAGCCAACTGATGTAGTTCAATTATGTTTGGCTTTACATAGTCAACATGATATTAATGCTGAGTAAATATAAAATGGTATAGCTATGTTGTGAAGTTTGGTTATAGGAAGGATGTTGGACATCAGTAGATCATGCCTAAAACAAAGTCATTAAATAACAATATAAGCATGTCATGTAGACAAATAAGGATAAATATCAGAAGAATAGTAGAATAAAATTGGTTGTCTTTGGGGGGAGGAAATCAGGAAGGGAGATAGATACAATTAGTATTTCTCAAAATAAACCTTGCAAAACCATTTTATTCTAAATTATGTACATGTACAACTTTGATACAAAATCAAACCTGAAATTAGACATTTCAGAAATGACTTCAGTAACACATGGTAATTATCAAGAGTTGTCATACCACAAGACAAAGTATTACCCAGAAAGATACCGCTGTTTAAATGCCACTTCCACTACTAGCTGACCTACCTATGTAACAATGACAAGAATGACATCATTTAGCCAGTACTCACTGTATACTAGACAATCTACAAAGTTATTATTTTTATCACCTCTAGTCTTTATAAGAACACTATGAAATAACTACTGTTATGACCCATATGTTTCAGGGGAAAACATGGTCATTTAGAAAATTTGATTGTGCTATCTCTATTTATAATGCTAGGAAAGAAAGGTTCAAGCCAAATTAGACTAATGAATATCTGGATGTAAAGCTCTTCATAACAGACTAGAAAGATTAAATATTTGCCTTAGTTTGGGATTTTCTCAAGGCATACCCCCGACAAGGATGTGAGTGTAAAGTGGTATGGGAGAGGAGCAAGAATACAAGACAGGGAAGGGAGGGCAGGCAGGGAGCAAAGGATATTATTCAGTCAGAAACCACAATGGGTCACTGGAGCTCAGGAAATTCTGGAATCTAAGTGAGACTTGCTTCAAAGTATCCTACAGGAGGGTCCAGGAGAGGGGAAATTGCTGGAAAATGCCAGCAGTCGTTAGTTGAGGGCTTCCAGGGAAGGGCAGTAGTAGATTATAGGGACAAGTTCCCTATAATTTCTGAACAGACGAGTGTTTTGGTGGCCAAACAGCCTTTTGTTGTTCAGTCGCTAAGTCTTGTCTGAC
Source organism: Aepyceros melampus (assembly GCA_006408695.1). Taxonomy (NCBI): domain Eukaryota; kingdom Metazoa; phylum Chordata; class Mammalia; order Artiodactyla; family Bovidae; genus Aepyceros; species Aepyceros melampus. The sequence continues at coordinate 70,639 of SJXQ01006408.1, forward strand.
TCTTTGAGATCCCATGAACTATAGCATGCAAGGCTTCCCTGTCCTTCATTATCTCCTGGAGTTTGTTCAGACTCATGTCCATCGAGTCAGTTATGCCATCCAACTATCTCACCCTCTGGCGGCCCCTTCTCCTGCCTTCAATCTTTCCCAGCATTAGGGTCTTTTCCAATGGGTTGGCTCTTCACATCAGGTGGCCAAGGTAAACATCCTTTAGGCAAAAACAAAAAAGGGTTCTGGTTCTTGCAATGGGAAGTCAGGCTGAAGATCTCTTAAATGGTAAGAACTTGGAGATACGGGTAACAGCATTTTTTAGAAGTCACTAACAGATAACCCCCAAATCTCAGTCGATGAACAACATAAAAGTTTATTTCTTGTTTCCATCATGACTTAAGGCAAGAGAGGAGGGAGTGTAAATGGCTGTCACTCACCACCCAGATTTCTTCCATCTAGATGCTATTGGTAGTCTTCCAGAGTTTCACAGTCTTCTCAGATCCAGTGCGTCTAGCCAAGATAGGGTGGCAGAATTGTGCAGGAATTTTATGGGTGAATTCTCTAGGTTTTGCAACACTTCTGCCTATATGCCATTGGCTGAAACTTTATCACAAAACTGCATCTTATTGTCAGAAAGCATTAGAAACATAATCTGGGAATGAAACTATGGTTGTTAATGGGGAAGAATAGGGGGAAGAGAAACTTAGGGAGTTTGGGATTGACATGTACATGCTGTGATGTTTAAAATGAAAAATGAACAAGGTCATAAAGTATAGTATAGGGAACTCTGTTCAAAGTTATGTGGCAGCCTGAGTGGGAGGGGAGTTTGGGAGAGAATGCATACATTATATATTTATGTGTGTGTGTGTGTGTGTGTCTGTGTGTCTGTGTGTATGGCTGAGGTCCTCTGATATTCACCTGAAATGATCATAACATTCTTAAATGGCTATACTCCAACATAAAACAAAAAGTTAAAAAAATTAAAAATTAAAAAAAAGATGTGTAGTCTAAATGCTTGTCCTGGTAAAAAAATAAAAATCACATTTGTTAAGAATTACTCATAACCATTCAATAATTATTACACTATACTACTTCTCAAAAGCTCACCTTGATGTGATTAACAAATATACATGTATATATTAATATATCCATATACATTTGCATATATGGTAAGTACACATTCATATCATATATCTACTATTTTGTCTGGCAATTGCAAGCTATTCAGTAAAAACTTACCCTCATGGAAACCATTTTTACACATAAATTCATCAATTCTTTTCATTTTATATTAAAAATAAACATTTTATTTTGATTTTATCAGATTGCTTTTTCCTTAGGGAAACTTACCTTAATTTGCTCCACAACTTAAACTACAGTATTAGATAAAGGGATTTATCTTCCATATTACTTAATATTTTATCTGACATTTTAAGAAATGATGTGTACTGGCTTGAATACTTTTGAAATGAGTGGTTCTGCAAACATTTTAAGATGCTATCTATATATCAGCAGAAATATGTCTATTTCCCTGTCCTGCAAGTTTCCCCATATAGCAGGTCATTTTCACATCACATAGAATGTATTTTGACTGTTGCTATTGGATTCACCTTGCTGTTTTGGAAGCTTAATGTATTTGAGTACAAAAAAATTGAATTTCAGTGAACAAAAATACTGATAAATTTTTTTTAGTAAGTTAGGGGCATCATGAAAAAAAAATATGTACAAACTATAGTGGACTCTTGAAATCCCTTACAATCATAAAGTGAATTTAAAAGAGCAAGAAGGCAGTATAAGTTTTAGAAAAATTATATCATATTAACTTCATCATTTGGCTAGCAGTAGGCAAGCTGCACAAATGGAACTGTATTTATACTGAATTTCTACTTCTTTCTTTCAATAGGGAGGGGAAGGGGAGAGAGAAAGAGATCCAAAAGAAGATAGAGTACAGAAATATAGAATTTTGGGGACAGAAATATAGATCTTGGGCCTGTGTCATACCTCAGGAACTGTTTTCTTTCTCTCTTATCAAATAAGAGGCCAAATAGATTGAATATACAGTTAATTTTCTCCTGGGAGCAAATCATCCCCGTGAAGGTCTAGCTCTGGGAATGAGTATAGGTGTCATCCCAATATTTTTCAGGCTTAGACATCAGGCTTGTTTAGTAAGGTAAATAATATCATTATGCCCTGATTTGATATAACAAGGCAATTTGACTGTGGTTGAAATGTATTCATCTATCTGGATTATCTAGACTAATGTTTCTCCACCATGGGTGATATTTTTCCCCCAGGAGAGATTTCTGGAGAATATCTGTGGTTGCTAAGATTATAACAGATTGCATTTAGAAATAACAGATTGCATTTAGAATCTAGTGAGTTGAGGCCAGGGATACTGCTAATCATCCTACAATACACAGAATAGTTACTCACAATAAAGAATTATTTGGATCCAAATTTGTATATGCCAAGATTGAAAAATTGTGACTTATAACTATAGTGTTTTATATACATATGAAAATAGTCCCTATTTCAGTAGAAAGAAAGAGTTGCTAAGTTGTGTCCAGCTCTTTGTGACCCCCTGGACTATAGCCTGTCAGGCTCCTCTGTCCATGGAATTCTACAGGAAAGAATACTGGAGTGGGTTGCCAATCCTTTCTCCAAAGGATTTTCCCAACCGAGGCACTGAATCCAGGTCTCCTGCATTTCAGGCATATTCTTTACTATCTGAGCCACTAGAGAAGCCCCTATTTCATGTAAGAAAGATTAAAAATTGAAGTATAAATTTATCAGTTCCTACTTTTGTTATAATATTTTATGGGTGAATTCTCTAGGTTTTGCAACACTTCTGCCTATATGCCATTGGCTGAAACTTTATCACAAAACTGCATCTTATTGTCAGAAAGCATTAGAAACATAATCTGGGAATGAAACTATGGTTGTTAATGGGGAAGAATAGGGGGAAGAGAAACTTAGGGAGTTTGGGATTGACATGTACATGCTGTGATGTTTAAAATGAAAAATGAACAAGGTCATAAAGTATAGTATAGGGAACTCTGTTCAAAGTTATGTGGCAGCCTGAGTGGGAGGGGAGTTTGGGAGAGAATGCATACATGTATATATTTATGTGTGTGTGTGTGTGTGTGTCTGTGTGTCTGTGTGTATGGCTGAGGTCCTCTGATATTCACCTGAAATGATCATAACATTCTTAAATGGCTATACTCCAACATAAAACAAAAAGTTAAAAAAATTAAAAATTAAAAAAAAGATGTGTAGTCTAAATGCTTGTCCTGGTAAAAAAATAAAAATCACATTTGTTAAGAATTACTCATAACCATTCAATAATTATTACACTATACTACTTCTCAAAAGCTCACCTTGATGTGATTAACAAATATACATGTATATATTAATATATCCATATACATTTGCATATATGGTAAGTACACATTCATATCATATATCTACTATTTTGTCTGGCAATTGCAAGCTATTCAGTAAAAACTTACCCTCATGGAAACCATTTTTACACATAAATTCATCAATTCTTTTCATTTTATATTAAAAATAAACATTTTATTTTGATTTTATCAGATTGCTTTTTCCTTAGGGAAACTTACCTTAATTTGCTCCACAACTTAAACTACAGTATTAGATAAAGGGATTTATCTTCCATATTACTTAATATTTTATCTGACATTTTAAGAAATGATGTGTACTGGCTTGAATACTTTTGAAATGAGTGGTTCTGCAAACATTTTAAGATGCTATCTATATATCAGCAGAAATATGTCTATTTCCCTGTCCTGCAAGTTTCCCCATATAGCAGGTCATTTTCACATCACATAGAATGTATTTTGACTGTTGCTATTGGATTCACCTTGCTGTTTTGGAAGCTTAATGTATTTGAGTACAAAAAAATTGAATTTCAGTGAACAAAAATACTGATAAATTTTTTTTAGTAAGTTAGGGGCATCATGAAAAAAAAATATGTACAAACTATAGTGGACTCTTGAAATCCCTTACAATCATAAAGTGAATTTAAAAGAGCAAGAAGGCAGTATAAGTTTTAGAAAAATTATATCATATTAACTTCATCATTTGGCTAGCAGTAGGCAAGCTGCACAAATGGAACTGTTATTTATACTGAATTTCTACTTCTTTCTTTCAATAGGGAGGGGAAGGGGAGAGAGAAAGAGATCCAAAAGAAGATAGAGTACAGAAATATAGAATTTTGGGGACAGAAATATAGATCTTGGGCCTGTGTCATACCTCAGGAACTGTTTTCTTTCTCTCTTATCAAATAAGAGGCCAAATAGATTGAATATACAGTTAATTTTCTCCTGGGAGCAAATCATCCCCGTGAAGGTCTAGCTCTGGGAATGAGTATAGGTGTCATCCCAATATTTTTCAGGCTTAGACATCAGGCTTGTTTAGTAAGGTAAATAATATCATTATGCCCTGATTTGATATAACAAGGCAATTTGACTGTGGTTGAAATGTATTCATCTATCTGGATTATCTAGACTAATGTTTCTCCACCATGGGTGATATTTTTCCCCCAGGAGAGATTTCTGGAGAATATCTGTGGTTGCTAAGATTATAACAGATTGCATTTAGAAATAACAGATTGCATTTAGAATCTAGTGAGTTGAGGCCAGGGATACTGCTAATCATCCTACAATACACAGAATAGTTACTCACAATAAAGAATTATTTGGATCCAAATTTGTATATGCCAAGATTGAAAAATTGTGACTTATAACTATAGTGTTTTATATACATATGAAAATAGTCCCTATTTCAGTAGAAAGAAAGAGTTGCTAAGTTGTGTCCAGCTCTTTGTGACCCCCTGGACTATAGCCTGTCAGGCTCCTCTGTCCATGGAATTCTACAGGAAAGAATACTGGAGTGGGTTGCCAATCCTTTCTCCAAAGGATTTTCCCAACCGAGGCACTGAATCCAGGTCTCCTGCATTTCAGGCATATTCTTTACTATCTGAGCCACTAGAGAAGCCCCTATTTCATGTAAGAAAGATTAAAAATTGAAGTATAAATTTATCAGTTCCTACTTTTGTTATAAAATAGTTAAGTGATTATGCATTAGAACTAGACCTCATTTCCCCCTGCTCTAGTTCTTGCCATGGGAATGGTCTTGATCTCTGTCTCTTGTACAATGTCACGAACCTCATTCCATAGTTCATCAGGCACTCTATCTATCAGATCTAGACCCTTAAATCTATTTCTCACTTCCACTGTATAATCATAAGAGATTTGATTTAGGTCATACCTGAATGGTTAGTGATTTTCCCTACTTTCTTCAATTTAAGTCTGAATTTGGCAATAAGAAGTTCACGATCTGAGCCACAGTCAGCTCCTGGTCTTGTTTTTGTTGACTGTATAGAGCTTCTCCATCTTTGGCTGCAAAGAATATAATCAATCTGATTTCGGTGTTGAACATCTGGTGATGTCCATGTGTAGAGTCTTCTCTTGTGTTGTTGGAAGAGGGTGTTTGCTATGACCAGTGCAGGCTGAGCGCCGAAGGATTGATGCTTTTGAACTGTGGTGTTGGAGAAGACTCTTGAGAGTCCCTTGGACTGCAAGGAGATCCAACCAGTCCATTCTGAAGGAGATCAGCCCTGGGATTTCTTTGGAAGGAATGATGCTAAAGCTGAAGCTCCAGTACCCTGGTCACTTCATGCAAAGAGTTGACTCATTGGAAAAGACCCTGATGCTGGGAGGGATTGGGGGCAGGAGGAGAAGGGAACGACCGAGGATGAAATGGCTGGATGGCATCACAGACTCAGTGGACATGAGTCTGAGTGAACTCCGTGAGTTGATGATGGACAGGGAGGCCTGGCATGCTGCGATTCATGGGGTTGCAAAGAGTCGGACATGACTGAGCGACTGAACCGAACTGAACTATTTCTTGCCACAGAGAACACACTGCCTATCATTTAATTCCCTTTTGTTTTGCTATGTTTAATTTAGACTGTCAATTTCTACATACTCCCTATGCTTGACCCTCCTGGCACTAATTCCTTTCACAGGTGTGCTGGCCCCATATATTACTAATTGAATCATCAGCCCTTCAAGGCAGGATAGACATTAACCAATGGAGTGAAGGCTCTATATGGTGAATGTGACCTTTCATTTTTCCAGGTTTCATCCCCAAAGGTATCCCATTTTACTTCACTCCATCAGGCAGCCACAGTCACTGGAGGATGTGGGAGATATCAGATAGACCAGATGGCAATCCCTGCTCCTCTGGTTCGGGTTGTTGCTTCCTACTTTTTCCTATGGCTTCATCACTTGGCTTGAACATCTCACAGGGGGTTCTGATTTAGTTGGCTGTGTAACCCTTCAGTTCATGAATGATTAAATTGTTATTCAGTATTAATGTCTCCTATAAGCAATCTTGCCTTGTAAAGCTGGGCAGATTATTAAGCCAGAAGTCTGATCTCAAACAAAATGGAAATGCTCTATTTTGAAATCTTGACTTTGTTTTATTGAGAACCTGGAAAGTATTGGTTCGGAAACTATCTTCTCTGTTTTAATGTAGTAAAATTGTACATAGGTCAAATAGTTGATTCAACTAGTTGAGGTCAATACCCATGAATCATTCTGGAAGGTAAATCTGAAAAATGGGAAAGACTTGATAATCACTGTTGCTGCATTAAGACATTAAGTTGTGTCCAACTCTTTGTGACCCCATGGACTGCAGCACTCCAGGCTTCCTTGTCCTTTACTATGGATAATCATTTTGGTGCCCAGATACTTGCATAAACATAGCTCATGTTTCTATCATACAGCAAGCATATACAAAATGTAACCAGGCCTGAGAACAGGATTTTCATCCTTGGAGGAGGTAATATTTTACCTCCTAAATAAGAGAACCACATGTTGGCTTTGGAGTCAGACAGTGGTGACTTCAAATCATATCTCTGCCACTACCTCTGCCTCTATAATCTAGGGAAGACGATTTAACCTCTCTGAACTTCAGGTTATGCATCTACAAGTCAGATAAAGTAACTTCAAATTTATAGTATTGAAAGGATTATGGTGTTGCAAGGATTACAGTATATCTACCTATTGCTATAATATTCATATATACACATATGCAGGTATAAATATGTATATATATGTACATAATGCTTATATGCACATTTGTATACACATATATGTATTATATATATGTATGGATAACAGTCCTTATCTCAGACTGGTCCTATTTATAGAAAAAGATTGATTAATACTATCATTCTTACTTGACCCACTGTTGTATATCATATATGCTACTCCAATAGCTGCAACATCAGCATTAGGAATGACTTCAACTTTAGAGTTCAGGGACCATGTTCCTAGTATAATTCAAGCCAACTGCTAGATGTAAAAACCCTAAAGGATTACACATACAGAATTTCCTTGAAAAGTCAAGCTCCCTGTGCTTACTCATGTGTATGCCTTTGTTTTTGTTATTCTTACTCCCTCCATCCCTGAATTCCCTTATGTTAATAAAAAGCTTCTACTTAATAGCAAAAAAAAAAAAAAGAAAAAAGAAAAAAAAACCCACTTTGGGTTTTGTTATGAGCTGAATTATACCCTACCAAAATCATGTTTAAGCCCTAATCCCCAGTATCTTAAAATATGGCTACATTTGGAAGTAGGACATAGAAGAAGGTGATTAAGTCAAAGTGCAGCCAGTATTTAGTTCAGTTCAGTCGCTCAGTCGTGTCCGACTCTTTGTGACCCCATGAATCGCAGCACGCCAGGGCTCCCTGTCCATCACCAACTCCTGGAGTTCACTCAAACTCACGTCCATTGAGTCAGTGATGCCATCCAGCCATGTCATCCTCTGTAATCCTCTTTTCCTCTTGCCCCCAATACCTCCCATAATCAGAGTCTTTCCCAGTATAGTGGCCCCTAATTTAATCTATTTGGTATTTTTAGAAGAAAAGAAAATGTGGTTACACAAAAAGAAACACCAGGGTTGCATGTGCAACCTGCAAAAAAGAATATGAGGACACAAGAAAGAGTGGCTACCTGGAAGTTAAGGAGAAATGTCTCAGAAGAAATGAACCCTGCTTACACCTGGATCTTGAACACTGAAAAAATAAAATTTTGATCTTTCAGTTCAGTTCAGTCACTCAGTCATGTCCGACTCTTTGCGACCCCATGAATCGCAGCATGCCAGGCCTCCCTGTCCATCACCAACTCCTGGAGTTCACTCAAACTCACGTGCATTGAGTCAGTGATGCCATCCAGCCATTTCATCCTCTGTCGTCCCCTTCTCCTCCTGCCCCCAATCCCTACCAGCATCAGAGTCTTTTCCAATAAGTTGACTCTTCACATGAGGTTGCCAAAGACTGGAGTTTCACTTTAGCATCAGTCCTTCCAAAGAAATCCCAGGGCTGATTTCTTTTGGAATGGACTGGTTGGATCTCCTTGCAGTCCAAGGGACTCTCAAGAGTCTTCTCCAACACCACAGTTCAAAAGCATCAATTCTTCTGTGCTCAGCTTTCTTCACAGTCTAATTCTCGCATCCATACATGACCACTGGAAATACCATAGCCTTGGTTATATGGGCCTTTGTTGGCAAAGTAATTTTTAACCCACTGATTCTGTATTTTTTTTTTCTTTTTACCTTATCTCTGGAAAACTCATACAAGCTTCATGGACCACTTCAAAATACTACCTTAAAGTATCTAGAATGGCATCTAGAAAATGGTGATTTCTGGTTTGAGTTCTTCAACATAAAATCAGAACTTAAAATTTAGCAAAGATTGTGACTTCATCAAGATTGCTGGGAGAAATAACAATAACAGATATGCCGATGACACCACCCTTATGGCATAAGAACTAAAACGCCTCCTGATGAAAGTGAAAGAGGAGAGTGAAAAAGCTGGCTTAAATCTCAACATTCAAAAAACTAACATCATGGCATCTGGTCCCATCACTTCATGACCAATAGACGGGGAAACAGTGGAAACAGCGATAGATTTTATTTTGGGGGGCTCCAAAATCACTGCAGATGGTGACTGCAGCCATGAAATTAAAAGACGCTTACTCCTTGGAAGGGAAGTTATGACCAACCTAGACAGCATATTCAAAAGCAGAGACATTACTTTGCCAACAAAGGTCCATCTACTCAAGGCTATGTTTTTTCCAGTAGTCATGTATGGATGTGAGAGTTCGATTTTAAAGAAAGCAGAGTGCTGAAGAATTGATGCTTTTGAACTGTGGTATTGGAGAATACTCTTGAGAGTCCCTTGGACGGCAAGGAAATCCAACCAGTCCATCCTAAAGAAAATCAGTCCTGAATATTCTTTAGAAGGACTGATGTTGAAGCTCACACTCCAAAACTTTGGCCACCTAATGTGAAGAACTACTCATTTGAAAAGACCCTGATGCTGGGAAAGATAGAAGGCCGGAAGAAAAGGGGATGACAGAGGATGAGATGGTTGGATGGCATCACTGACTCAATGGACATGAGTTTGAGTAAACTCTAGGAGTTAGTGATGGACAGGGAGGCCTGGTGTGCTGCAGTCCATGGGGTCACAAAGAGTTGGACACAACCGAATGACTGAACTGAACTAAACTGAGTCAAAGCTATGGTTTTTTCAGTAGTTATGTGTGGATGTAAGAGTTGTACCATAAAGCAAGCTGAGTGCTGAAGAATTGATGCTTTTGAACTGTGGTGTTGAAGAAAACTCTTGAGAGTCCTTTGGACTGCAAGGAGATCAAACCATTCAATCCTAAAGGAAATCAGTCCTGAATATTCATTGGAAGGACTGATGCTGAAGCTGAAGCTCCACTACTTTGGCCATCTGATGTGAAGAACTGATTCAGTGGAAAAGACTGATACTGGGAAAGACTGAAGGCAGGAGGAGAATAGGACGACAGAGAATGAGATGGTTAGATGGCATCACCGACTCAATGGACATGAGTTTGAACAAGTTCCAGGAGTTAGTAATGCACCGGGAAGCCTGGCGTGCTGCAGTCCATGGGGTCTTGAAGAGTTGGACATGACTGAGTGACTGAACTGATGATTACATCAATTTAAATGTTGATTTCTCCACATCACTGTGTTCATTTTCACTGTAGCTTTTCATTATAATCTGAAATTTAATTCTATCTTTATTTTCTGTAGCTCCATCATACTAGAGAATAATCTTAATGAAAGGAGGAAGTGTGTAGTTTGTTCAGTATTTTTATTGGCAACTGTGGGGAGAGCACCTGGAGGAAAATAAGAGGGCAATAAAGAACAGTTGAATTATCAGATGAAATCATAGAGCTCTGAATAATTTATCATCATAAGGTAGTAGGGATGACATGATTTACTTCATCATGAAGCAGCTAACCACCAAAACAAGCAAAACAGAAGCACCAGAAGTCATCAATTATTTATGTGTTAGATATTCAACTGTGATATTAGCCCTTAGACTAGAAAAGATTTTGAAGGGTTAACAATGTTTGAAATATGCTTTGATATTCTTTTAAAATGCAATATGTTTACCACACATTTGTGAAGTGTGATTCAAGGCCATTGCCTGAAAACTCTAAAGCACTTTAGAGCTTTTATAAAGATGTCTGAGTTTGGGTAAACACTTTCCTGCAGCCTCTAGAGACTGTATTTAACTTAAGTTCTAAGTGACCTTTAGACCTGACAAACATCTCTTGCAAAGTGTATTTTAGTTTATTTGAAGTGGGAAGTAAATGACTGATAAATTTTGTTTATATTTCACTACAAAAGAGACGCAAGTTCCTAGCATGATGCTGTTAATTGGCTGGTAAAAATTTATACTGGGTGTTCAAAGAATGAACATTACACCAAATGTTCAATATATCAAAATGAGACTATCTTTGAGAAGCTGAGTTTAAAACCCTCCAAATACATAAATTACTGGTGAACACAATTATAATCTTCTGCTTTTGTATTTGTTAAAACAAAATAATTTTTGTGACAAATTTTGAAAAATAATTTATAAACTTCACACACCTAATTGAATTTACAAGTGTACGTTGTATTCTGTTGTATTGCATAGTTAACATAGTTTATTTTTATTGTATTCCTCTTTCTCATTAAAATTTCTGCATAATATTTAAAAGCATGGTTCCAAATTTAAGTAGACTACAGTTATAATCCTATGTCGGCCACTTACCAATTGTGTGGGCTTTCTAATTTTTAATTATCTTATTGGTACTTATTATTGGTAATAGTTCATATACTTCACAGGTACCCTGAGAAATATACATTATATAATATGTATAACAATGTTAGATGATATTTTCTGACACAAATTACATATTCAATAAATTTTAACTATTTTTACTTTTGTAGGGATTTTATTTCTGTGAATGTGTATGTGTTTGAGATGTTTAAAGGCTTAGTCTACTTCTGGGCAACCCCATAACTAGCACTAGAAAGTGAAGTGAGTTTGCTCAGTCGTGTCCGACTCTTTGCGACCCCGTGGACTGTAGCCTACCAGGCTTCTCTGTCCATGGAATTCTCCAGGCAAGAATACTGGAGTGGGTTACCATTTTCTTCTCCAGGGGATCTTCCCGACCCAGGGATCGAACCCAGGTCTCCTGCATTTGAGGCAGATGCTTTAACCTCTGAGTCACCAGGGAACATTGTTATATACATTATATAATGTATATTTCTCAGGGCACCTGTGAAGTATATGAACTACTACCAATAATAAGTACCAATATGATAATTGAAAATTAGAAAGCCCACACAGTTGGAAAGTGGCAGTGTAATTCTGAATGAATCTCTTTTATACTACAATGGATTGCTGCTAGACACATAAAGCAGAGTGCTTAAAAAAAAAAAAGACGTGTGATGGTTAGTTTATTCCCTTTGGACTAAGTCACAGTTCTACATTTTTCAGTCAAATATTAATCGAGGTGTTGCTTTGGAAGTATTTTGTAAATGTGATAGGAATCTATGATCAGACAACTTTAAGTAAAGGAGACTATCCTAGACAATCTGGGTGGACTGTATCAAATCAATCCACAGTTGCAAGAGAACTGAGATTTCCCTGAAGAAGAAGAAATTCCCCCTGTGGATCAAAGCCTCAGCTCCTGCCTGAAAGTTTTGAGCTACCCTTTCTGATGGCCTGGCCTATCCATTTCTGACTTGCATAGCCAGCCCCTTAAAACATATAAGCTAGTTTCTTGCAGTAGACATTTTCCCCACATCTGTTTTTCAAAAGGTATATAATTCTCTGCTACAGAGCACATGAACTTTACCCAGAATTTTAGTAGTCTGTGCCAGTGATTCTCTTGTTAGGACTTGTCATTAACTGTACACCATCTCTTTTCCCTAACACAGATACCTCAGTACTACCGTACTAGGTCATATGGTCATACTAGCATTCACCACAGTTTGCAAGCAAGTTCCTCACAGGTGCTACTCAAAGCTGGGAGCACTATGTCACTTGATATATGATCAAAACAGCATTCTCAGAGATGGAACATCCCACTCAAGAGACTAAACAGATATTACACTTAATTCTTAGTGGCAGGAGGTTCAAAATGCAAAAATTTATCTTTTACGGTGGAGAGGATGCCTGGGCATGGTTGAGAACTCCAAACATGTTCCAAACCTTAGTGATATCTACCCTCCAAATATTTATAAGGGTCATCTGATACCCTCTGCAGGATTTGTCTTCCCAGGATTTCAACTCCCTTGCCACTCTTGTTCTCCTGGTGTCATTAAGATGAAGTCATCTATCTGTGGGGTTTTCACTTGGTTCTGCTGCCTTCGGACTATTTTTTTTTTTTACAGGATAGTAGTGTTATTATAGGCCTGTGACAAGTATATTCTGTCTTAATACTTAAAAATACCATTTCTAACCTTAAATACTTAAAAATACTTAAAAAACCTTAATACTTAAAAATACTATTTCTAACCTTCATTCTTGATAGGGAGGGAAATATATTTGTAAGATCACTGATTGCAAAATAGATACTGAGGCTGTGTTAATATGATCTAGCAAAGATTCCTCATTCCACATAAATAACTGGAATTGCTGTGTGGTTGAGATGGCATGAGTCAATACCATCCTCCAGAATCCATCTGGCATTTTTAGAGACATGAATAGAGTGGAGATATAATGAGCATCACCACCCCAGGAATAACATTAACCTATTCCATTTCCTCCAAGCTATGATATTGCCTTTCATTTTTCTAATTTGGCTTGAGGTGGGGGGCTTTAGAAAACTGCCACTTGACCTTCCAGCTATGAATTGGTCTTACCTCACAGGATAAGGAGTCAACGTGGGGTCTGGTAACTATCAAATATGTCCATTAGATTTTATAACTGGGGATATATTATATTATATTTGGACAAGAAAACTGGTATTAGGTGGGTTTATGGATGAAGTGGACCCAATGTGGGCCACACCTGGCCAAGATTCCCTTTATTGCTTGGCCTCCATAAACCACACTCTGACAAAAGGGCTTGATGTGCTTTAGGCCTCTGGTTGTCTATGCCAGTTTGGATTTTGTGTCTTAAATATCTTTTGAGTATTTTACTTTCTCTACAGTAAGTTCAATAGGGAAAGTACTCAATGGCTACAGATTTCCTTTAAGAAGGAATGGGAGGAATAATGGCCACATTTTCTTGCTACGGTGTTGCAAGGGTTCTTTCTTCCATAAACTCAGTAGCTACAGTATGTGAGTTCTGGGTCTGAAAATTGACTTGAATTCATAAATTAGGCAAGGTGTTGTGACTTTTAGTTGAGGTGGCCCCTCTTAGATTTCTGATCATTAATCCTTATTTTATTGTTTGCATAGATCAAGAGATGCTCTGAATATCTCTATTTTGCTCATAAGGACATCATGTTCTATTATCCAATTCCATAGCTCTCCAAATTTTTATGGAAACTCTACTGGTACAGCAAACCTATTGAGGTTAAAAGTTCAACTTTTTAAATCTTCTTTGAGATCTTCTGCTACTTTTATGATTAAACTTGATTTTCTTATCCCCTGACAGGATAAATCAGAGTCTCTTTATATTGATATATTGTCAAGGAGGGCCTGTTAGAATTTAATTGTTCAGTCTTTCATTTTTTTCCCCCCGCTAAATCAACTATTTCTCTCAAAATAGTTATCCATTTCCTTTGCCTTTGTAAATACTATTTTGGTGTGCTTCTTAATCCTCGATACATTATTTCTATCAGTGCATTCCCTTCCAGCACATACCAGTTCCTAACAGTAAAAGTTTTAACAAACTTCACTATCGCTGCTTACCAAGAGATCTGAATGCTCTGTCTGCTGCCGACAGGTGATCCGGTAGGCTTCCTAGGACCACTTCTAGCACTAACTATTGCAGACTGTGTTTCCCAGATTCTGAGACAGAGATTTGTGTACAGGAAGCTTATTGCCTCAATATCTATAACAAAGCAAAGAGTAAAGAAATGGGTAGAGGGAGATCTTAGGCTATGTTCGAGTCACATCTACGATGAGCTCTGGGGTCGGTAAGACCTGCAGAGTTGTCTTATATGGGAATTTGCCTTACAGAGCTAGCTCTCTTTATCCTAAGGCAATTGCTGGGAGATGGGAATCACCTAAAAACTGCCAGAAATCAAATCCCCAGCAGGCAGGAAGAGGCATGCTTGGTCTCAAAGTACACACGCGTGTGCGTTTCTTCATCCCTGTGTACCTCCGTGCGTATGTGCGTAATGCGTGCATGCGTTAGGGCGTGCACTCTCCATTAAGCTTGTGCTCTATCGGCTTTTCCTTCAGTAAGTAGGGAATTTGATTATAAATCCCTTTGTTACTTTTCACTGTGCCTTGCTTTCTTTTCTGAAAACGACCCCTCATACATAAGTTAAGACAAACTATATGTAGAAAGAATTTTAGAGAATTAAATAAGGGTAGTTTGGTTTGGAGAAGGCAACGGCACCCCACTCCAGTACTCTTGCCTGGAAAATCCCATGGACGCAGGAGCCTGGTAGGCTGCAGTCCATGCTAAGGGTCGAACATGACTGAGCAACTTCCCTTTCACTTTTCACTTTCATGCATTGGAGAAGGAAATGGCAACCCACTCCAGTGTTCTTGCCTGAAGAATCCCAGGGACGGGGGAGCCTGGTGGGCTGCGGTCTATGGGGTCGCACAGAGTCAGACACGATTAAAGCAACTTGGCAGCAGCAGCAGTTTGGTTTACCTTAGGTTTTGCCCAACTCTCTGAGGTTGTGGTGTCCGTTCTCATTTGAGTACATGTCAGAATATGAACTAGGACAAGGATAAGGAAGAGTTTCTCTCTGGATTTCATAAGGTATTTTTTTTCTCTCATGATTTTGCTTTTTTTTTTTTTTTAAATTGGGCTATAGGTGGTGGGTTGGGAAATATCTCTGCAAAGTAGGCGCCACCAGGGAAATATCCATTCTCCTTTTCCTGAGATAGCTTTTGTAGCTTTGTCTTTGTCTTGGAGCCACTATCCTTGCTGGCAGCAGCAGCTTCAAGTCCGCTGCCAAGTGGCTCCTCCTTGGAAGAGAATTTCCTCTTTTCTTAGGGACACTCTTATTTATTGACTCTTAGGGGCCCCTAACTGGTTCTTCTTTGAAAACAATTTCTTCCTTTTGGGAAGATTCCATTGCCAGCTCTCTCTTCAAGATCACTGCTAACCAGTTTCTCCTTAAAAAAATATTTCTTTTCCTTGGGTTTGGAAAAGGAGACAGATGGGTGTTCCATTCCATTTTCCTGAGGAGACTCCTGGCACTTTTTCTCTTTCTTCTTTTTGGGTCTTTCACTTGTCTCCTCACCTTCCTCCAGAGCACTCCTGCTATTTTCTGAAGATTCCAGGGCAACTGCAGCCAGTCACTTATTTTCCTTTTTAAAGTGCTTCATCTCCTGTTTCCTTGTAATCTCAGCAGCCGCCCCCTCTGTCTGAACCATTTCTTCCTTCATGACATCCAATTCTTTAATGGAATCTCTTCAATCTCAAAGGACAGCCGCTCCTCAGCTTGTTCTCAAAGGTTCTCCCCAAATCCACTGGTGCTTAGGATATACAGTCAGTTCATGAGGTAATATTGCATTTTTTTTGCCAGGTGTCCAGAGATGTGGTGGACTAAGGTAGAATGGAAAATAAGTCCATGTTTTAGGGGGTTAAACCTTATCTTCAGGGCTCTGGAAACTTGGTACGTTTGCTGGGTCTAGGAAATCACTCATACATCAGGACTGGCCAGGGTTAGAGTGTCTTTTAAAATATAACACCATACAATATTTTATTTGAAACTTTGTGCATCTCTAGAAGATGTCAAGTGCTCATATTTAAATGTATGTATGCTCATCCTAAACTAATCTAGATGCACTCTTAGCTCTGGTGTCTCAATTACTTTCATTCTGAGGGACTCCGAAGATCTGAATGTAGACTGAGGTATTGGCAGTTTGGTAGGGAGGAGGTTTAAAAGTCATTAATGCTGTCTTCTGTTACTTTTATTCTTAAACAGCATGAGATTTTAAGATGAGTTATTTTGAAGGTATTTTCTGAAATAATAGGAGGGTATTATAGCCACCCCCTCTACAAAAAAGGGTACTTTTCTGATGCATGCAGTTTGTGGATGTAGGGTAGCATATGTGGCATTATCTTTAGGAATAGTGTATATAACACAGGTGCAAGTGACTCTAGCTCTCATTTGAACTAGGTTTGTATTAAAAGAGGTAAGAGAAAGAGTTTATTCTTTTTCTTAATGCAGTTAACATCCATGCTAATGAAATTAAATATAGTCAATTGCATTCACTCACCATATAAAATGACACTGACTGCTTCCCAACTCCCATATGTGGGATTTGAGTAGGTGAACACTTTCATCTCAAGTGCTGTCATATGTATTTGCCCCTGTGAAGATCTTTTAGGTTCTGCTCTCAAGTCAGCAAGTTGCCTTCGATGCCAGTGGTGGTATTTTATCATGTAGTTTCCCCACAATAAATTCCAGTCCTTCCCTGGCTTGGCTGTGACCACCTGTTCTCCCACACCTGTTTCAATTTATAAACCATATGCTGTAGTCACAGCTGAGAACCGCTGTAGACATGATGTGATTTCTCATAAATATTTCATAAATTCAAAGTTTCCTGCACTTCAAAATATTTTGAAGGCACTGATATTACTGAAAGCCTCACAGAGACTGACATACACTCTTTATTATGATCATTATGCAAGCAAAGAAAGATGAAGTTTACAGCCTTATAAAATAACCTGCACCAATACTGAAATAGCACTATATTGGTATTTATGCTTTTAAACAAACAGAACTGCAGCCTATGGTAAAATAACTCAAGTGAAGTAATTGGTCTGAAATGTACATATGCTCAGGAAGTCCAGGGAAACAGATGTTTTCACGTTGCATTTCTACGTGGAATAAGAGATGCTTCACAAGACTGTCAGATACTTACCATGTATATTAATTGGCACTCTGTTATTAGTATTTTGAGAATGTACATTAAGTGAATTTTACAAATCATGCTTTGTAAGTAATGAAACCTAGAATTCATCTTGCTTAAATAATAAAGAAAATTGCCTATCCTATTAACAGCTAAATGTTAGTTGCTCAGCGTGTCCAGCTCTTTGTGCTCCCATGGTCTGGTGTGTTCATGAGATTCTCCAGGCAAGAATTCTGGAGTGGGTTGCCATTCTCTACTCCAGGGGATCCTCCCAACGTGGAGTGAACCTGGGTCTCCTATATTGCAGGCATATTCTTTATCATTTGTGCTACCATAAGAGATCTATTGAATTTAAGGCTTGGATTGATTAAAGAATAAAAGAATTGTGGTCTGGACTCTGCTTTTCTCCCTCTTATTCTCAGTTTTGTTTTTATAGTACAGTCCTACCTTTATATTTAGAGAATGTATGCTGTTATTTCATCAGTCTTCATTCTTTATTGTTTAAGTGCAAAAGAATTTCATATGGTAGCCCCACAAAACAGGTAAACAACAGTAAAAGCCAAAAGAACAACAATGAAGAAACCTCCTTTCTCTCCAGAAGTCTTAGTAAATATTTTCTCTCATCTCATTTAGATTATAATCTAAATGACTATTTATGAAATGAATATTTTGAACCAAGGAATAAGGTATGTGAAGCCAGTCAGTATCTAATCCTAGGAATTCATCCCTCTGAGAGCATGTTCTTGATAATAGGAAAGAGGCAAATTTCCCAGCAGAGGATCAAGTTACTTTTTTAGGGTGAGAGTGGTTGCTTGTGAAAAAAGTCAATTTGTATGTGCACCTGTCCCTATGTGTAACTATAGATACATATATACACAAGCAAAGTTGGGATGATACTGTACTTTTCTGTCTCATTATTTAGACTTGGAATTTTATCACAATTTTTTTTTCATTTCGGTGCATAGCCTACAAAATTAGATTTTCTAAATAAATGAACACCAAGAATTATTGTTATGTTAATCACTGTTGCATTGATGGGTACATAATATAGGATATTTTGACCCTATTTGACTAGACAGTTTTGGAAAGACACGATAGTAAACAGTTCAGCCAAACAATTTTGATGTAAAGACATATTTCTTAATGAAACAGGGACTTCCCTGTAGCTCTGACAGTAAAGAAACTGCTGCAATCAGAAGACCTGGGTTCAATCCCTGAGTAAGGAAGATCCTCTGGGGAAGGGAATAGCAAGCCATTCCAGTATTCTTGCTTGGAGAATCTCATGGACAGAGGAGCCTGGTGGGCTATAGTCTGTGGGGTCACAAAGAGTTGGACATGACTGAGTGACTGAAACTACTTAATGAAACAGGACTTGACCAGAATAAAAGTGATAGCAATATAGTACCTACATTTTCCCTTCATTGTCGTATGTTTTTAATGAATTTAAATTTCTTTTATGGTGGTAGTGATACAGTTCATATTATTATTTTATGAGTTAATTCTTTATTTGATTTATTTCTTTATTTGGCCACAATTCTTTTATTCTTGAACTATCCTGGCCTGAAATTAGATCCGCCTCTTGTCTGTTCAGTCAGGTACTTCTCTTTATTATTTAAGCTAGTTTTATTTTAGGTTTCTGTTACTTGCAAAGAATGGTTTTTAAATATTTTCAGTTCATTTAAATTATTATAAATGAAAAACTGTCCTCTGAGTAATACTTATCACTGTGGCAATGATAGGCCAAACAGAGGTTCATATGCAAGTTTTGCTTTTGACAGCAGATGTAACCATGGAATGTTGGTTTTGAGAAGTTTTCTCAGAAATCCTCTGGGAATGGGGACCCTTGTCGAGCTCCTTTCCAACCATATTTGGCCTTGCTGATTCCTTCACATATCTCATTCACATACCACTTATAGCTGCTTTCACACTACAAAGGCAGAGGTGATTAGTTCTCACTGCAAATTCAAAAATATTTATTAACTGACTCTTTTTAGAAAAATATTTACCAACACCTGATCCAGGCTATTCAGTTCAGATTAGTACAGTCACTCAGTCATGTCTAACTCTCTGCGACCCCATGGGATCCAGGCTGTAGCTGGCAAATAGATTTTCTATTCCTTGGTATCTTGGGTAAACTGATGGCAATTTCCTTTAGGACAGTATGGAGGATTGGGGAGGAGCACTAAGAAGGACTGCTCAGGTCTGCTTTGGGTTTTGAAGGTCCAGAGTTTGTACATATGTTGGTACTTAGCAATCACCCACAGTATAAAAATAAATGAGAAAAATGATTGTGTTCAGGGAGTACTGCTCTAAAAGATGGGAAATTAATTTCCACTTGTTACTAGCTGTGTCTTTGGGTAAACTCAGTATCTGTGTCTTTACTCAGTATCCACCCTCTGCAAACCAAAAGTGCATAACAATATCTAGCCTAATTATGTCTTAGAGTGGCTGGAACATGTAAAAATACATGTGGGAATGCTTTTTATATTATTGGACTAAGAGAAATACTAATAATTACTTTATCATAAAACTGTTGCAAATGGCCATAAATAATGTCTGCATACTAGGGCACTTCTGACTATGTTATTTATAGGATTAATAATCTTTGTTCTAGAATTATTATGCAATATATATGTGTGTGTGTATATATGCATATTCAGTATCATTATGCTATATAAATATTCTCATTTGGCAGATTTAAGTCCAAGTAATCTGGTACTGAAGTCTCAGTTCTCCACTGTGCAATACCACTTTTTGAAGAGTGATGCCATAGTCTGAATACTTTAGGATGAGACACATATGCATGAAAGCAATAGGCAGAGGAATATCAAACAGTGGTTGTGACAGACCAGGCCCAAGTGCTTTAACAGGTGCAGTGATGAAGCTTGCTCCTATATTAGTGTGAAAAGTTTTGGCTAACATTAAAGTGATGAGTTGGGAATGATAACAGTGAACCTAATGAACTGTTCTTCACCTGATAATGTATGAGGTTGCGAGGGACAATATTTCAAAGACTCACTATCAACAGGATTCTGAAAAAGGTCGCAAAGATTTTAGAAAATATACTATATCACACTTGCAGTTTCAAATATTTCATATTTTATTTTTTACTTGTAACACTCAGTCCACAGTAGATCACCATGTTGTGCCCAAAATGTTTAGTTTATCCTAACTTCCCCCTGTGGTCCTTACTATTGTATTCCCTCAGTTCAGTTCAGTTCAGTTCAGTCACTCAGTGTGTCTGACTCTTTGTGACCCCATGAATTGCAGCATGCCAGGCCTCCCTGTCCATCACCAATTCCCAGAGTTCACTCAAACTCACATCCATCGAGTCGGTGATGCCATCCAGCCATTTCATCCTCTGTCATCCCCTTCTCCTCCTGCCCCCAATCCCTCCCAGCATCAGAGTCTTTTCCAGTGAGTCAACTCTTTGCATGAGGTGGCCAAAGCACTGGAGTTTCAGCTTCAGCATCATTCCTTCCAAAGAACAGAGTCTGCTTATTTGTCTTAAGCACCACTTACCTTGACTTTAATGATGCTTTTCCCCTCCAACTTTTAAAAGTATACAAATATGTTATGGAAGTCTGAGAAGCAAAGGCAACCAGGAACACAGAATCATCCACGGCTACAAACACAGAATCATCCATAGTCTCTATCTAATGGAGATAGAGACTAGACAAATACATCAAATTATAGACATGCTAGTAAAATAATGCTCAAAATTCTCTAAGCCAGACTTCATCAATTTGTGAACCAGGAACTTCCTGATGTTCAAGCTGGTTTTCGAAAAGGCAGAGGAACCAGAGATCAAATTGCCAACATCTGCTGGATCATGGAAAAAGCAAAAGAGTTCCAGAAAAACATCTATTTCTGCTTTATTGACTATGCCAAAGCCTTTGACTGTGTGGATCACAATAAACTGTGGAAAATTCTGAGAGAAGTGGGAATACCAGACCACCTGACCTGCCTCTTGAGAAATCTGTATGCAGGTCAGGAAACAACAGTTAGAACCGAACATGGAACAACAGACTGGTTCCAAATAGGAAAAGGAGTATGTCAAGGTTGTGTATTGTCACCCTGCTTATTTAACTTATATGCAGAGTACATCATGAGAAATGCTGGACTGGAAGAAACACAAGCTGGAATCAAGATTGCTGGGAGAAATATCAATAATCTCAGATATGCAGATGACACCACCCTTATGGCAGAAAGTGAGGAGGAGCTAAAAAGCCTCTTGCTGAAAGTGAAAGAGGAGAGTGAAAAGTTGGCTTAAAGCTCAACATTCAGAAAACGAAGATCATGGCATCTGGCCCCATCACTTCATGGGAAATAGACGGGGAAACAGTAGAAACAGTGTCAGACTTTGTTTTTTTGGGCTCCAAAATCACTGCAGATGGTGACTGCAGCCATGAAATTAAAAGGCGCTTACTCCTTGGAAGAAAAGTTATGACCAACCTAGATAGCATATTCAAAAGCAGAGACATTACTTTGCCGACTAAGGTCCGTCTAGTCAAGGCTATGGTTTTTCCTGTGGTCATGTATGGATGTGAGAGTTGGACTGTGAAGAAGGCTGAGCGCCGAAGAATTGATGCTTTTGAACTGTGGTGTTGGAGAAGACTCTTGAGAGTCCCTTGGACTGCAAGGAGATCCAACCAGTCCATTCTGAAGGAGATCAACCCTGGGATTTCTTTGGAAGGAATGATGCTAAAACTGAAGCTCCAGTACTTTGGGCACCTTATGCGAAGAGTTGACTCATTGGAAAAGACCCTGATGCTGGGAGGGATTGGGGGCAGGAGGAGAAAGGGACGACCGAGGATGAGATGGCTGGATGGCATCACAGACTCAATGGACGTGAGTCTGAGTGAACTCCGGGAGTTGGTGATGGACAGGGAGGCCTGGCGTACTGCGATTCATGGGGTCGCAAAGAGTCGGACACGACTGCACGACTGAACTGAACTGAACTGAGTCAAGGTTATGGTTTTTCCAGTGGTCATGTATGGATGTGAGAGTTGGACTGTGAAGAAGGCTGAGCACCAAAGAACTGATGCATTTGAACTGTGATGTTGGAGAAGACTCTTGAGAGTCCCTTGGACTGCAAGATCCAACCAGTCCATTCTGAAGGAGATCAACCCTGGGATTTCTTTGGAGGGAATGATGCTAAAGCTGAAACTCTAGTACTCTGGCCACCTCATGCAAAGAGCTGACTCATTTGAAAAGACTGATTCTGGGAAGGATTGGGGTCAGGAGGAGAAGGGGACCACAGAGGATGAGATGGCTAAATGCATCACGGACTCAATGGACGTGAGTCTGAGTGAACTCCGGGAGTTGGTGATGGACAGGGATGCCTGGCATGCTGCAATTCATGGGGTCGCAAAGAGTCAGACACGACTGAGCGACTGAAGTGAGCTGAACTGAATGGTATTTCCATATTTGTCTGGTCCTTTGGAGAAGGAAATGGCAAAATACTCCAGTATTCTTGCCTGGAAAATCCCATGGACAGAGCAGCCTGGCAAGCTACAGTTCATGGAGTCACAAAGAGTTGGACATGACTGAGCAACTTCACCTTTTGTGTGTATATATAATATACAATGAAGCATATTTTTATGTGATAGTACAGTACATATCATGATTTTTTGCACATTGTGAATAGAGGTTAAAGCGTCTGCCTCCAATGCAGGAGACCTGGGTTCGATCCCTGGGTCTGGAAGATCCCCTGGAGAAGGAAATGGCAATCCACTCCAGTATTCTTGCCTGGAGAATCCCATGGATGGAATAGCCTAGTAGGTTACAGTCCATGGGGTTGCAAAGAGTCTGACATGACTGAGCGACTTCACCCCCCTCACCCTCACTAATTCAAAATCCCAAACCCACGGGTAGTTTAATTTTCAAAAATGCACTACACTGTAACAATCAGAAAAGAGATATAATCTAGCTTTTGAGGGAGAAAATTTGCTTAAAAGACAAAATAATAACAGACCTCCAAATAGATTTTTGCTAAGTTACAATTAAAATACCATATTTTCTTAATGTGCAATCTAAACTGAGACCCAGAGCAATAAAGTTAAAAAAGCATAATGCTTCTAGATTTTAAAATTTGTACTATTCAAGTACTATTGAGAGATTATTTTCATTAATTGTTTAAAAATCTATTCATATAGTATGGCCAAAAGAAATCCACCGATACACCAATGGTTATAATCAAAATGAAACATGAACACACCTGCATACATTCCTTCCATTACACTTCGTTTTACCTTTTGTTGCCACCACAATGAAAAAAGTTTTGATTCATAGTGCTTCAGAATGACTTAACAATTCCATGTTTAAGATGCTTCTTTCATATATTACAAAAAGATATTCGTAAGTTGGTTAATTCACTAGTTCGATTTTTTGTTAGACATCATCTCCTCAAAGCATTATAAAAGCTTAGGTGTTGTAAAATCAAGACAGAAGTTTGTCCACAATAACTCAGGCATTTCCTAAGAAAATGAACACATAGAACTGTGGTTATAATCTGTCTTCTAGATATAGAGATACTATCAAAAAGTCCTATTTTTCATCCTTTCTTTCCTCTTTGTCCTTCAGGTCTAAGGATAGTAAATGATGTCTGTTATTACTATTCCTGTGGTACTGTATTATTTCTTGATCACTAACCCAAAACCTGCATTAAAACTTTTTAAATTGTTCTTTTATTAAACTTTCCTCATATTACTCAACTGGAGTATACTAAATTAGTTTGCTAATGCAACTTGACTGATAGCAGCTGAAAATTTCAGGTCATAGCACATGTCCTAGAAAAGTAACACTATCACTCAAATAGATTGTCAACCTCCTCCATTACTTAGCAAAGCTTCCCTGATGGTTCGGCAATTATCTGCCTGCCTATGCAGGAGACACAGGTTCGATCCCTGGGTTGAGAAGATCCCCTGGAGAAGGAAATGGCCACCCATTCCAGTATTCTTGCTAGGAAAATCCCACAGACAGAGGAGCCTGGCAAGGTCTCAAAGAGTTGGACATGACAGCAATTAAACAATTACTTAGCACAGTATTTGTAATATAGAAACATTCAACAATACTTTTTAAAGTAAAAGAACAAATATTTGAATGAAAGAATGAGGGTTGAAAAGGTACGTAGGAGGATCACTCAAATATTCAAACTCTTTGCCAGGACTTTTAAAACATGTTAGACATAGGATCCAAGTTATATTCTAAAATTATTCTTATATGATTTGAACATTTTTAATCTTTATAATTTGATACAACTGTACTGACTTACATTATGTCCCATCTCTCCCTCAAAATTTATGTCCACTCAGAACCTCAGATTCGGGTCTTATTTAGAAATAGAATTTTTGCAGATGTAACTGAATTCAGATGAGGTCATAGAGGATTAGGGTTGGTGTAATCCAATGATTGGTGTACTTTAAGAAAATTGGTCAAAGTGACATGCATGGGGAAGACAATGTGAAGAAACACAGAGAGCACCATATGAAGATGGAGGGAGAAAATGGAGAGACATGTCTACGGATAAGGAGCATCAAGGATGGGCTGGAAGCCACCAGAAGCCAGGAGAAAGGCATATAACACATGAACCCTCAAGAAGGAACCAACCCTGTTGTCACCATTGGTTCAGACTGTGGCTTCTTGAATGATGAGAGAATAAATTTCTGTTATCTCATGCTGTTAAGTTTATGGCATTTTTTATTAGTTCTAAGAAACTGAGAAAATAGTTAATTCCGCAAATGTTTATGCATATCTGACACATGCCAAGCACTAGCCAATGTTGTGGTGATACAGTGGTGTACAAGACAAAGTGCCTCTCTTCATGGAACACATGGACTGACAGAAACAAATCCATTAATAAGCAGGGCACACCATGTCGGGGAACGGTGAAAGCAACGAAGAGTAAAATAGTGTATGACACGGAGTTGCAAAAGTGTACTATTTTATGTGAAGTAATCCTAGACCTTTCTCATGTTGTGATAGTTGATGAGAGATGTAATTGAAATGAAGAATCAGAATATATGAAGATCTGGGATAAAAGTATTCCAGAAAACACAAGTGCAAAAGAAAACACAAGTGCGAAAGCCCTGAGGTGTGACCAAGCTTGATGTGTTTGGAAGCAACAGGTAGACTAGTGTGTTCATACTATAATGCATAGGGCAGAGGAACTGATTTTGGTGAAATAACATAGTAATGCCCTCTTGATAAGGAATTTTAATTCTAGGTATAATTGAAAGCCATTGCTGTTTGTGTACATAGGGAAAAGTATAAAAATTTTAATCCATATTTAAAAAATAACACTCACTTCTGTGTGAATAATAAGTGTAATAGGCAAGTGTGAAGGAAGGAGATTGGTTAGTAAGTGACTTCAGTATTTAGGCAGTATATCATGATAACGAGGTCTAGAATGTTGGCAGTGAAGGTCATGAGAAGAATTCAGTCAAGACAAATATTGATGGAAAAGAAAATTGAATTTGCTGTGAGACGTGAACATATAATATGAGGTATGAAAGAAAGACCAGGATCAAAGATGAATCTTTTATGGCCATAATTAGTACATTATGATGTGGCTACCGAAATATGAATCAAGAAAAGCCTAGAGTTTAGTAGCCAAGTTGAGTTTGGAATTCCAGAAGCATATTAAAGGGAAAGACAAGTAGATAGATACTGGCATTGGAACTTGGGAGTAGTTTTCCTGTGAACACAAGAGAAATGGGACTGTGAATTACTGTCCCATTACAGGGCAAAGTGGTATTTCAGTAAGTTCAGTTCAGTCGCTCAGTCGTGTCTGACTCTTTGAGACCCCATGAATTGCAGCACACCAGGCCTCCCTGTCCATCACTAACTCCCAGAGTTCACCCAAACTCACGTCCATCGAGTCAGTGATGCCATCCAGCCATCTCATCCTCTGTGGTCCCCTTCTCCTTCCCCTAATCCCTCCCATTAAGTTAACCTTGTCTATATTTTTTGAAGTGAAGAAGTGAAGTGAAGTCGCTCAATCGTGTCCGACTCTTTGCGACCCCATGGACTGTAGCCTACCAGGCTCCTCCCTCCATGAGATTCTCCAGGCAAGAGTACTGGAGTGGGTTGCCATTTCCTGGGAGATATCACAGTGTGTTTGTTTGCTGATGGAAATTGTCCAGAAAATAGGACTAAGTCTATGATTTAGGAGGGATGGGGGAATTGCAGAGACATTATCCCTGCGGCAAGTGGAAAGGATTCAGTGTGCAAATGGAAGGGTTGGACTTAGCTAGAAGTTAGATTCATTTTAGCTGAAAGAAAGGGCTGAATACAAGGGTATACATCTAGGCTGTATGGTATACTCAATGTTACCAATTTACATAGCTTTCTTCTAATTTTTTTTTTTTTTTCCCTTAGAGTCAAGAAAGCTTAGAATGAGGAGGGAGAGTCTTGAGAAGAAAAAAGTTATTGAAAAATTATATCAGAGTAAAGAGCAAAGTGTGAAATTAACACCAGATGATTTTATAGCTGGGCAATGCTGAGGGCCCACTTAGAATCTCTTATTGTAAATTTAAGTGAAACAAGCCAGGAGGGTTCTCTTGATTTTTTTTTGGTTGTATACTGCTGCTTAGGCACAGGTGAGAAGGAGTTAAAGTTAGGTTTAGCTGGGTTCAGACTTGTGAAGCCAGTAGAATACAGAGTCAAAGAATTATGTATGTGTGCAAAGTGTGATAAACTTTGGAATTTAAACTAGTGAAGAGGGGAATAAGGGCATAAAGATAAGGAAGGACATTAAAATACATGGTATTGAGGAAACCAGAATTGAAAGACATGTGTTCTCCAGTGTTCATCGCAGCATTGTTTACAATAGCTTGGACATGGAAGCAACCTAGATGCCCATCTGTAGATGAATGGATAAAAAAGCTGTGGTACATATACACAGTGGAATATTACTCAGCCATTAAAAAGAAATCATTTGAATCAGTTCTAATGAGGCAGATGAAACTGGAGCCTATTATACACAGTGAAGTAAGTCAGAAAGAAAAACACCAATACAGTATATTAACACATATATATGGAGTTTAGAAAGATGGTAATGATAACTCTATATGCGAGACAGCAGAAGAGACACAGATGTAAAGAACAGACTTTTGGACTCTATGGGAGAATGCAAGGGTGGGATGATTTGAGAGAACAGCATTGAATTATGTATATTACCATATGTGAAATAGATCACCAGTCCATGTTTGATGAATGAGACAGGGTGCTCAGGGCTGGTGCGCTGGGTTGACCCTGAGGGATGGGATGGGGAGGCCAGTGGGGAGGGAGTTCAGGATGGGGAACACATGTACACCCATGGTGGATTCATGTCAATGTATGGCAAAAACCACTACAATATTGTAAAGTAATTAGCCTCCAATTAAAATANTGAGACAGGGTGCTCAGGGCTGGTGCGCTGGGTTGACCCTGAGGGATGGGATGGGGAGGCCAGTGGGGAGGGAGTTCAGGATGGGGAACACATGTACACCCATGGTGGATTCATGTCAATGTATGGCAAAAACCACTACAATATTGTAAAGTAATTAGCCTCCAATTAAAATAAATTAATTAAAATTAAAAGAAATAAAATATGTGGTATTAAAAATGACATGCTTAATTATTAGAGGCCTCAGTGGATAAAACATGTTATATACATAGATGCTAAAGTGAATAAACTAGATTAAAATACTGCATTTAAAATCTGCAAAATATAAAACAGGCAAACTAACTAAATTGAACTTAAGAACACCGATTTTGATTAATTGATTAATTAGGAAAAATTCAGATACTATTAAAATTTCTTCTTAAGATGCTTGATTCACATCATTTGGAAAATTTTTCTTCTATTTCTTCATACTTGTTCTCTAGGCATCTTAAGAAGAAATTTAAATCTGAAGTTCTAGATCTTAGTAAATATTATAATAAAGTTTTCTTAATGGGGAGAGTTTATTTTTATTGTTTGACACTTATGCTATTGCAAAAATGTTAAGAGAAATCACATTGTTATAGTTTATTTTTGTACCATAAATTTTTGTTAGAGTTAAAACTCAGTTATATTATCAAAAGTAGAAAATTAGTAGGTCATATGTTTTATGTCTTCTCTTAAATTGATGGTTTATTTCATTAATGGTTGTCTTCTTGACGACTGGAGTATCAATATATGAGTTTCTAAAATTCTCCCCTTTACAATAATATGTTACTTTAGTCTATTCTTATTTAATTTCTTTAATTTGAAAATTAAAATGTTAGTAATTTCTTTTTTCAGTGATGTAGCTAAATTTTAAAAGGTTGTTGAAAGTTTCACTCCCGCTTAGTATGCAGAAGACTGTAAAAACACAAAAAGAAAATAATCCCCAACCTCCCAAAAAATTGCTCCCACAACAATGATGAAAAGTTAGATAATCTAAAAATCACATTTTCTTGAGTTCATCTGAGCATTGAAATTGCCAAGAAATCAAAGGACAAAGAGGGACTTGCTCCTCCAGGAGAGATGAGAGTACAGCCTCCCTTTGGCAGATCACATAGAAAGATGCGCCCACCGTACAAAGGGGTAACAAGAAATCAACTAAAATTTTTATTTTTTTTACATTTTTAATAATTTATTTTTATTGAAGGATAATTGCTTTACAGAACTTTGTTGTTTTCTGTCAAACCTCAACATGAATCAGCCATAGGTATGCATATATCCCCTCCCTTTTGAACTTCTCTCCCACCTCCCTCCCCATCCCACCCCTCTAGGTTGATACAGAGCCCCTGTTTGAGTTTCCTTAGTAATACAGCAAATTCTCGTTGGTTATGTATTTTACATATGGTAATGTAAGTTTCCATGTTACTCTTTCCATACATCTCACCCTCTCCTCCCCTCCCCCATGTCCATATGTCTATTTTCTATGTCTGTTTCTCCACTGCTGCCCTCTAAGTAAATTCTTCAATACCATTTTTCTAGATTCTGTATACATGTGTTAGAATATGATATTTATCTTTCTCTTTCTGACTTACTACACTCTGTATAATAGGTTCTAGGTTCATCCACCTCATTAGAACTAACTCAAAGGCATTCCTTTTTATGGCCAAGTAATATTCCATTGTGTATATTTACCACAATTTCTTTATCCATTCATTATCCAACATCTAGGTTGCTTCCATTTTCTATTGTAAATAGTGCTGCAATGAGCAATGGGATACATGTGTATTTTTCAATTTTGGTTTCCTCAGGGTATATGCTTAGGAGTGGGATTGCTGGGTCATATGGTGGTTTTATTCAAGCAGCTCATACAACTCAATACCAGAAAAACAAAGCAACCCAATCAAAAAGTGGGGAAAAGACCTAAACAGACATTTCTCCGAAGAAGACATACAGATGGTTAACACACACATGAAAAGATGCTCAACATCGCTCATTATTAGAGAACTGCAAGTCAAAACCACAATGAGATATCACCTCACACCAGAGAATGGTCACATCAAAAAGTTTACAAACAATAAATCCTGGAGAGGGTGTGGAGAAAAGGAAATGCTCTAGCACTGTCAGTCAGAATGAAAACTGATACAGCCACCATGGCAGACAGTATGGAGATTCCTTAAAAAACTAGGAATAAAACCAACTAAAATTTTTAATGAATTTAAAGCCTAAGTATGACAGCCTTCCCATGGTAAACTGTTAACAATAAAAGTTTTTGGATATCCTCATCAATAGATATTGAAAAAAGGCCATATAAGAAATTCAGGCAAGACATTATTGATACTCCTGCTGCAGCATGAAGGAGCAACAACAACAGGTTCCCTAGCTTGCTCGCTAAGTAGGGGGTGAGCTGGTCCTTTAAATAGGGTGAGGGTGGGGGCAGGTGCAAGGGTCATGCTGGAAGTGTGCTTTAGGTGGTCTGCCCACTCCCTTCAGGGTGCTGTGTGCAGGGACCATGAGTAGTACCCTGCTTTTGCTTCTGACACCTCAGAAATGACAGTTGAGTTTTGGGTCTTTTGGTATCTTGTTATTCATAAATTGCCCCACTGTGCATGCTCACAGTTAGTTTTAGTCCTTTATGACTTCTTTGTGTTCCGTAGCTCCAGGAGATTGAGACATTTGTCCAGGTGTAAGCATTGCAGTAGAGGGTCCCAGGTCCCGGCCTGTCTCAAAACCACATTAAAGATTAGAGACAGGGCAGAGAGAGTGCTTCTCCATGGAGTGGGCATGAAAGAAGTGATCGTATCTTAGAGAGGAGGGGGAAAAGAGGCCCATCTGCATCTAGATCCCTCCCTTTCTTGTATAAAATAGAAGCTGTAAGCCACTGGAGACGAAATAGAGATCTGTTTACCCTTGTCTACCTGCTTCTGGAGGAAGAGTAGAAAACTCTATCCCAAGGCACCAAAATCAATTGCCTTTGGAGAAGAGATGGAAGCCAAAAAACAAAACTAAACAAAAAATCTAACCCTGAGGGAGAGTTGGGAAACTGGCTAATTTCTACAATGATTCTGTGAAGTCTCTAATACAGAGAGAGACTCTCAATAGGTGCATAAAAAGAATTGGTAAGATCCAACATCTATGTACAATAAAAACTGTTAGCAAAGTAGGAATAGAAGACAATGTCTTTGACTTGATAAATGGTATCCATGATGAAAATTGTGATTAATATACTTGAGTGAAAGAATGACTGACTACTTCCCCGACTTAGATGGCAAACAAGGTAGGAATCTTTGCTCTTGTAACTCCAGGATTGAACTAGAGGTCTTTAATGATAAAATGATGCAAGATAAAGAAGAAAGAGGAATACAAATTATAAAAGAAGTGAAGTGATTTTTATTCACTGAAGGCATGATTTCTACATAGGAAATGCCAAATAATTTATGAATAAAGCTACAAAACCTGTAATTTTTTATCATGGTCTCAGTATATGAGCTCAACAGAAGTCCATTGTGTTTTTATGTGCTACTATAAATGAAGAAGTAGACACTGAAATTAAAAAATCATTTCTGATTACAATAGCATCAAAACCAAAAAATACTTAGGGATACATCAAACATAATACATGCTAAAACTAGAAAATATTGGTGATAGAAAATCAAGGAGAGACAAAAAATTAAATAGATACAACATGCTCATGGTTCAAAAAAACTCAGAATTATTAGGATACTAATTCTTTTAAGGTGGATCTACTTATTAAATGCAATGCTAGTCAAAATTCCAGCAGGCTTTTCTTCTTATAGAAATTGACAAGCTGAGTCTACAGTTTATATATTAATGCAAAACACCTAAAGTAAGCAATTTTAAAAAATAGGAACACAATTGGAAGATACACTACCTGATTTTTAAAACTTAATGCAAAGCTACAGTAATTAAGACCATGTATTATTGGTAAAAGGATAGACATACTGTAGATTATTGTAACACAGGAAGTCTAGACATAGACTTACAAACATATGGCTAGTTAATTGATTTTGGCAAAGTTGTCATGGATAATTCAATAGAAAAAAGATATTCTGTGACAAATGAACAATTGGACTTCCATTTTAGAGTATGAACTTTGATCTATGAAAAATAAACTCACAATGAACCATAGGGTTTACATGTAAAATGTAAAACTATAAAACATTTCAGGGAATGTGTAAATGAAAAAAACAATTTAACCAAAGATTTACACATAAAATCATAAGCTATAAAATATTAGCTGTAAAAGGAAAAATGATAAATAGAACTTCATGGAAATTAAGAGCTTCTGTTCATTAGACAATGATGCGCATATTATGAATAAACAAGCCACTGATACGGGTACACTTTTTCCCAAGCAAACATGTCTGAGCAAGTACTTTTCTCTGGAACACATAAAGAAATCTCAGATCAATAATAAGAAAACCAAAACATCAATACAATTTTTATTGAAGATTTGAATACTCGTTTCACTAAAATACAGCTGTGAGTAGCATACAGGCACTTGAAAAACTGCTCAACAGCAGTATCCATCAGTGAGCCATAATATGATACTAGTATCTGTTCTGAGCTGAATTGTGTCCTCTTAAATTCATGTTGAAGCTCTAATCCCTAGTACCAAAAATGTCACTGTATTTGGAGATAGGGCCTTTAAAGAGGCAAGTAAGTTAAAATGAAGATGTTAGGGTAGGCCCTAATCTAATCTAACTAGTATCCTTACAAGAAGAGGACATTTGGACACACAAAGAAACATTTAGGGTGTGCATGCACAGAGGAAAGAATTTATGAGGCCACAGGAAGAAAGCAGCTGCCTGCAAGCCAAGAAGAGGGTCTTCGTAAGAAAATAAACCTGCTAATTCCTCCATCTTTTACTCCAGAATTGTGAGAAAATACATTTCTGCTGTTTAAACCAGCCAACTAGTATTTTATTATGGCATCCCTAGAAAACTAATACAAATATGCATCTATTAGAATGGTAAACATTTTTGCAAAATAACAAAGCCAAGTTTTCATGAGGATGTAGAGTAACTGGGATTCACATACATTGCTAGTGGGGAAGCAAAATGGTACAACTAACTTGGAAACCAGTATGTCAGTTTCTTATACATTAAGTGTATATTTTTTGATTCAGAAATCCCATTTCTAGGTATTTGTTCAGTGGAAATTAAAAGATATGGCTATACAAAGACCTGTACCTGAATTTTTGTTACAGCTTTATTGTAAGTGGTCTAAAATCATACATAATTTTGATGTCTATTGACTGGTGAACAGAAAAATGCTGGTGCATCTGCATGGTGGAGTATGAGCAATCAAAAGGTGTGAACTTTTGATACATGCAGAAGCACAAATCTTAAAAGTATTATTCCAACTAAGAGAAGCCTGACAAGAAAGACTGAATATGGCATAATTTTGCTTGTATGACGTTCTTGCAGTGCAACACTAGAGGCAGAAATAGATGTTTTCAATTGCTTGAGTTGGATTGAGCACATTGATTACAAAGGGGTACAAGGGATATTTTGCCTGTGTGGTGGTGATTAAGACTGTACATACTCTCTAACACTCCTAAAACTTTACATCTGAAATAGAGCAACTTTTGCTATATTTAAGTTATACTTGAATAAACCTGATATTTAAAAAGAAAGTCTAGAGAATAAAATGAGCTAAAGGCCAACCATGAACATTGACACACTGAATAAAACAATAGCTTAACAAGAACTAATGTAATGATAACATTAAAGAAAGGTTTTGTACTTAATAAAATTCAAATAGTATGCATTACATAAATAATTTGACCTGAGATTTCCATTAATAACCTCAGACTAAGAAAAATGTAAATTAATTAGAGCCCTTGGCTTGTAACCATCTACTGAGGGAAGCATTCATGATACAAATAGTTTCACCAACAGATGCTATGTTTGAATTGTTCTCTAAGTGCTATAAATCACCAATGATAGAATAGTTCTGATTGAAGATACTGGGGAGGGCTTCAGTGAGGAGGTGACATTTAAATTAAGTTCTGCAGTTTTCTGTTGTTTACCAATCTCTTGAGAGCTGTAAATATATATCTGCATGATGCAAAATCCCAAAATACCGCCATGTGATTTTATGCATATATGAGGTGTTTGGAATGTTAAGTACATTTGCAATTTGCAGTGTATCTGTGGGTACCATTAAACATTTTCTTTTCCAAAGATCATATTGTTTCTATAGTAACAAATGCATTTCAAAGTGAACATCAACACTGGGGTCACTCAACTACTGCTGTAAAGACTCTGAGTCGACCCCTTAGCAGCAACAGATTCTGCTAAGAAAGATATAATCTGGATTTCTTTTCAAAGTCTTATCTGTCTATTCTTTTGTGTAAGAACATATTCAAGAGAAGTTGCCTCACCTATATTGCTATATAGATTAATGAGCAATAAAACATGCTTGTTTCCTCATGTATTATGCTGGCACAATGGTTGTTTATCTATGTCATCTGCACTCCATTATTTCATTTATCAATTAATCTAATACAATTAGTGAGAACCTACCAGGTATTATCTACCTATCTATAGTTACAATTAGCTTTGAGGTAGGTATTAGGAATTGTATTTTATAGATGAATAAAAGACTCAAGTAGTTTGCATCATTACTGTGATTCCATAGAGAAATTCTTTTGATCAAAAATGCAGGATATATTTTTCTCATTTGACAATTGCTTTACTGGAGTATGGTTTCTGACACCTGAAGATTTGTCTTTTGTTTTTAGGTAGTCACCAATCTGAACTTCCCTGGTGGCTCAGATGGTAAAGAATCTACCTGCAATGCAGGAGACTCAGAATTAATCCCTGGGTCAGGAAGATTCCCTGAGAATTGACTATCCATTCCAGTATTCTTGCAGGGAGAATTCCATGGAGAGAAGAGCCTGTTGGACTGTAGTCCATAGGGTTGCAAAGAGTCGGGCATGATGGAGTGACTTTCACTTTCAGACTCGAATCTATTTTGACTAGGGTCTCAAGATTTAATATGAATATCTACTATAAATAGAGCTATCAGGAAATTCAGAGAAGAATTTAGCCATTCAGCTCCAGCTAGCTTTTAAACATGAGAAAAAGCTTGGGGAAAATTTTTGTCTTTGATTTGCTAGTTATTAAGTGGTATTCTCCAGGATCAATGCTACGGCTCTGCAGACTTATTTAACTACCTTTTAATATAAAAGCTCTGGAAGAAAGAGCACTTAATGAGATGATCAAGTTTACAGATGAAAGTATGGTCTCCCAGGTTGAGAAGTGCCAGGCTAATGGGAATAAACTTCAGCGATTGCTCATGAGGCTGTGATTGCTCAGAGATGGGGTAGATGAACTTGAGAGCCAGCAAGCATAAAGTTTTACTTTTTGTCAAAAATAATTCAGACCAAACAGATGAAATTAAGACCGCTAAGTAGTGGATATGAGGCGAGAAAGATCTTTTTATTCACTTTTGGCCCAGGAGATTTTCTCTGAATAAAATAATAATGCTCTTTGAATATGCTTAGGGGAAAAAGAAAGAAAATGAAAAGAAAATGAACTTATTTCTTTGCTCTTGACTTGTGCATGCAGTTTTGGGTTTTTCTCTTCAGAAAGAGAGGGCTTGCTGAAGGCAACTGAAACCATCAAGGAGTTAGATTATTATTATTATTATTTTTTTACTAGGCTATAGGATCATTTTTTTGGTCTAAGGACAGAAAAAAAAAGTAGAAAAGTATCATTGCCTTCCTAAAATTTTGAATTAAAGCCAGCTTTCTAATTTAAATATTAATAAACTTTAAAATTGTTAATATTATTAACATATATGTCTAATTAAACAGTGCATGTGTGCCCAGTTGCTCACCTGTGCATGACTCTTTGTGGCCCCCTGGCTCCTCTGTCCATGGGATTCTCCAGGCAAGAATACTGGAGTGAGTTGCCATTTCCTTCTCCAGGGGATCTTCCTGCCCCAGTGATCAAACACTATGTTCCTGCATTGGCACCCAGGTTCTTTAGCACTGTGCCACCTGGGAAGGCCCTACTAATAGTACTATTTATTATAATTTTCTACCAAATGGTTTGAATAGATGGTTTTCTTTAATCTTTGCAGTAATCCTATGAGGAAGATATTTTTATTAACCAAAACCTGGGAGAATTCTTGGTTGTCATTGCTTCCTCTCTGATCCTTCCAGATTCTCATTATTTTCTCACCCTTCATGCTAATTACTCTGTTAAAAACTCATCCTTGAATGACTTCCCTGCATGTATAGCATGGCTGCTGCCTGCAGTGGTGCCCCATCCAACCTTCCTCCACATAGTGTCCAGTCATTTTTCTAAAATGTTAACTCTACACTTACTAAACATCCACTGTCAATGACATTGTCAGCATCCTTTATTATAGACTCCTCTTCTGCTCTGCTCACTCATGCTTTAATGGAGTCAGTGAATATAAATGATTCTTTCAGTTAGATTGACTGGGAAGGGAAAGATAGTGATTTAACATTAGATTGATGAGGATGTAGAACTAATAAAACACATTTTTTGTATTTCCTGCTATGGATTCAAGGTTAAGAATCAATGGAAAGAAAAAAAGAGGATGAAAATAATTGGAGGAATGAAGACTTAGAGGATCTATATGAAGGATGAAAGTACTAATGTGAATGGGTATGTGTAGCTGCAGGTAAATTTAGATGAGACTGAGTCTGTGTGTGTGTGTGAGCTTACATAGGCACACATATGACTTGGAGTGGAGGAAGGACTATAAAAGTTATGTCCAATGAAAAACTACATGAAATAAATTAGACATTTTATTTAAGCATTCCTCTGGTTAAGTATAATCTTTACAAGTAGTAGTTCAGATTGAAGAAAAAAAAGTAGTTGCCTCAAATGTTTGAATTTTTTCATTAGTTGTTTTCATTGTTGTATGGTTTATCCACGGTTTTATTAGTTATTTACTATGCACATATGTGTGTGTATATGTAAGAGCAAAACCAAAAATTTTATTTTGAATATGTACATTTATGTTTTTTGGTTTAGCTAATAATGGTGAAACCTCTGGAAATATTTTTAGTCATAACTTTTCTTGAATGTGTAATATATATCCAAAATATCTTATTAGTTATATTTTTTATTCTTTTAAATATATATATTAAATCCTCTTTTTCAAATTATGTATTACATAAAGTCAGACACGTTTACACAATCACAAAGAAAGCTGAACGCCGAAGGATTGATGCTTTTGAACTGTGGTGTTGAAGAAGACTCTTGAGAGTCCCTTGGACTGCAAAGAGATCCAACCAGTCTGTCCTAAAGAAGATCAGTCCTAGGTGTTCATTGGAACTGATGTTGAAGCTGAAACTCCAATACTTGGGCCACCTGATGCAAAGAGCTGATTCATTTGAAAAGACCCTGATGCTTGGGAAGATTGAAGGCAGGAGGAGAAGGGGACAACAGAGGATGAGAAGGTTGGATGGTCCAACCAATGGACAATGAGTTTGAGACTCAATGGACATAAGTTTGAGAAAATTAGCTGTTTAGGTATAATCTTTTGAAAAGTTTCTGAGAAAGAAGGTATGAATGTTAGCTTTTAAGACGTGTGTTTTGGTGGTAGGGGAGGATACCACCCTTGCTTTTTAAGGGCACATAGGATTCAGAGGGAGTTGCACTCACAGTTATGGTTTGTTGCACTGAAGGGGTACACAGCAAACTCAGCAGAGGGCAGGGAAAAGAAGCATCAGGTAATACCTGAAGGGGTCCAGGAGCAGACTTCCAAAGTTTTCCATCACACAGAGACAGAGGAAAGGAGGTCTTGCACTGAACGTCCTTCTTCAGCACGGGAAATATGCAGCACGTATCTAGTGTTTCTGCCTAAGGAAACCTGCCTAAAACTCAAGAGTCCAGAGATTTTATTGAAAGCTGGCCATATAATTACTCTTTACCTAGACAACTGGGCACTCTTACCAAAATTCCAGACTCTGAGAACTAAAGTGGTTGTTTACCGTAAATCACATTGTTTTCACAAACAATACAGAAGACTAGTATAATAGAGCTCAGTCACACACTCAATACAACCAGTCAATATGAGTTGCCAATACAGAGTTGGGAACATTCCCTAGCCAAGCTGCCAGGAGCATTCCCAAGTTCAGTCTCAAGCAGGGCCTTCTGGAGGTAACAATATTAGACTGGCTACATCAACTCTTTCCTGAACGTGAATACCTAACAACATCCTTTTCTGTTTCTACATTTTACAGGCATTGACTGGGTATTCAAAGCAATAGATATTTATTAATTTCCTTATGGAACTTGGAAGGCCTGTGGGAACTAGCTTCTAGCATTGCAGTGGTAAAACCATTGCCCCCTTATTCCAGGCACTTTGTTCCCTGCTTTATTTGCTTTTTCTTTCTGTAAACTCCATATTCTAAAATTCCAGATGATATGACTCTGTTTGAGAATTATAAAGATTATTTTTGCTGGACAACTAGTAGCTTCTATCTGAAAGTCAAGTCCTTTAATGTTGGGAACTAGTTTGTGTCAATTTAAAATTTTTTTCTCCCCTCTGCTTTTTCTATTTTCTCATTTTGGAATCCCGTTGTTCAGATCTCATACTGTTAGGATTGGTCATCTTATTTTTTTGAGGTTTATCTCATGTTTTCTCAATGTGCTGTACATTGAATAAAAAAAGAAATACAGAAAATTGAAATAATATAAAGAGAACCTTGATCTTATAGTATTTCTCTAGAGAATGTAGAAAATAATAACATTAAGCTGAGAAAACATAGAAGGGAGAAAATTGTATTTTAGCATTAAATATAAAAAGTAGCAAGGATTTGAAAAAGAAGAACAAAAACAAAATTGTTTTTAAGGATTGCTTCAATAGACATACCTGTGCAAGAATTATCAAGAAAATTATGACACACAAGTAACTTAGAAATATAAAGTTATGATAACTGCTGACACAAGGATTTCAAATATAATAAGAATTTAGTACAAACCGTTACACATATGATTCTTAGAGAAGTTAAGTAACATAAATTCAACACCCAAGTTCATGTAAGACACATAAATGTAGGTATAAACTCAGAGAACAATTTTTGTTTAGTGAGAGCCCATACTAAAAGAGGTATGCTTATCCCTCCCTTTATGGCATGCATCATATTCCAAATTCTTTATTATGTTCCTCTTGCCAGAGAATGTGTCCTTCAATCCTTTGAAGGATTCAAAATGAATGAGAAAGTCCTACACTCCTTTTTCGTAGTCCTTCAATCTTGCACCAAGGATGCAGCCCTTCAAACATGCCAGTTTCCGCATGTAGCTCTGTTCTGTTTTCCCAATGCCTACAGACTCAGACTATTCTTTGTCTATAAACTTTTAAATTTTTGGTTCTTAAATGGAAAACAAAACAAAACAAAAAACCTACTCTAGCATCAGCTAAAATCACTAGTTTTTAGTTTGCTTTTTGTTGTTCTGACCCCAGGAAATTTCCTCATCCTTTCTAGGGCTAGTTAGGCTTAGCACACAAAAAGAGACTTGTTATATTTCATTCTGAATTTGGATGTTTGACCAAGAAGATTTTCGGGTATTTTAATCTGTCATATTGACAGAACTCAATATTTCTTATTGTCCATTAGGATTTTCAGTATATGTATGAGCAATACATATGAAGACTATAAGGACAGATTTCAAGGTTTCTATGTTTTATCAGGTGGTATAATGTTGGAAAAGACCCTGATGCTGGGAAAGATTGAAGGCAAAAGGAGAAGAGCATGGCAGAGGATGAGATGGTTAGATAGTATCACCAACTCAGTGAATATGACTGAGTAAACTCTGGAGCATAGTGAAGGACAGGGAAGCCTGGCACACTTCAGTCCATGGGGTCCTAGAGTTGAACGTGACTTAGCGACTGAACAACAAAAACAATAATATAAATAATATAAAATATATATAAGCATGCTTTGAAAGGTTAGATTTGTATTTTGTAATCTCTTGAATAGTCTCTCTCTCTCTGTTTCTCTAATAAGTACAACCAAATAGTCAATAAGGGAGTAGGTAAATAAATATTAAATAGTAAACTTAAATTCGACTAGCTAATCACATTAATATTTATAATTTAAAACCAAAAGGGCAGAGATTATCAGAACACATTAGTGAAAAATGATAACCAACTATATGCTGCCCATAAGAGACATGCTTAACAGATACAGACACAGATGGGTTGAAAATAAATAACCAGAAAAAGAAATAGCAGGAAGATAGTAAATAAGAAAAGGCTGGATAACTATTCTAATAAGACAAAATAAACTTTAAATAAAGAGTATTAGAAGAGACTGAGATATATTTACATAATGGTAAAGGGAAGAATTGATCAGAAAAATATAAACATTATGATTATTTCTATATCTGATAATAAAGTCTCAAAATATATAAAGCAAAATTTGAGAGAATTGAAAGCAAAATTAGACAGTTTGACAACTGTAGTAGGAGAGGTTAATACTTTTTTTGAGCACTTAATAGTAAATTTGAAAATGAATTCTTAAAATACAGTAGAATCTAAATAATACTACACACCAGTTTGATCTCATTGGCATTATTAAACATTACACACATTAACTATAGAATACATATTACTTTTAGTTTCACAAGGTATATTCATCAAGATAGTCCATATGTAGTACAGTTAGACCTGTTTCAATAATTTAAAACAATCAATATTTTATGAATGTGTTTTCTGACCACAGTGGAATTAAATAGCAATGGCATTGCATTACCTAGACAGACTCCAGATATCTGGAGATAATATACTTCTGGATAGGTCTTGGCCCAAAGAAAATAAGGAAATATTTTAAACTGAATGATGTTAAATATAAAACATATCAAACTTGTGACATTTAGCTAAAGCTGTGCATAAAGGGAAACTTAGCTTTAAATGGTTATGTCACAGAAAAAAATTCTAAAATCACTGACTTCATGTTCTGCCTTTAAAGAATGAACTAAGAAAAAGATATAAACAAAAGAATAAAAATATAAAAGCAGAAATGAGCAGCATATTTTAAAGTTAGGGGAAAAATATTGATAATATGTAAAGATCAACAAAATTGCCAGACTCTTATCTAGACTAGGGTTTCCATGGTGACTCAGATGGTAAAGAATCTAGGAGACCAGGTTCAATCCCTGGGTTGAGAAGATCCCCTGGAGAAGTGAATGACTATCCACTCTTATATTATTGCCTGGAGTATTCCATGGACAGAAGCGCCAGACAAGCTATAGTCAATGGACATGACTGAGCAACCCTAACACTTCACTTTATCTAAACTAATCAAAAAATAAAAGAGTTGAAACAAATTAGCAATTTTAAGAATGTATGACTAGTGCTTGTTATATATCCTGCAAAAAAAATAGAGATAAAAACAGAATATTAGGAACTTGAGGCAATTAAGTATGGAATTTAGATGAAATGGCTAATTCTGCCTTTAAAATAACTTACCACAACTGACAACAAAAGAAAAAGGAAACTTAAAATACCTTATACCTATTCAACAAATTGGATTTATCAAAAACTTCTCTTAAGTAAAAACTCCAAGCCAGATAGTTTCACACATGTGTTTATTCAAACATCAAGGAATAAATTAATGCCAAATTTATGCAGACTTTTTCAGAAAACAGGAGAAACACTGTACCAATTATTCATGAGGCCAACATAACCCTAAGTTCTGACAAAACTGGGCTTCCCTGTTAGCTCAGTTGGTAAAGTATCTGCCTGCAATGCAGGAGACCTCAGTTT
The DNA here is from genome assembly GCA_006408695.1 of Aepyceros melampus. Taxonomy (NCBI): domain Eukaryota; kingdom Metazoa; phylum Chordata; class Mammalia; order Artiodactyla; family Bovidae; genus Aepyceros; species Aepyceros melampus. The sequence goes on from SJXQ01006408.1 coordinate 112,211, forward strand.
GATCCCTGGGTTGGGAAGATCTCTTGGAAAAGGGAAAGGCTACCCAGTCCAGTATTCTGGCCTGGAGAATTCCATGGACTGCAGAGTCCATGGGGTCACAAAGAATCAGACATGACTGAGTGACTTTCACTTTCACTGACAAAATTACAAAAATAGAAAATTACAAACCATATCCTTCATGAACATAAATTTAAAACCCTTAACAAAATATTAGCAAATGAAAGTCAAAAATATGTGAAAAGAAGCCTTGTTTCAAAGCCTTGTAGGGATTGTCTCAGTAATGCCAAGTTGAAAATCAGCCCATGTGTTTAAATATATATGATCATAAAAATATAATGCTTTATGATATCTTTAATAAATGCAGATAAAAATTCTCACAACATCAATTTTAATTAAAAAACTCTCAGCAAACTAAGCAGGGGATCTCACTAATCTTATGATAAACATCTTTGTAAAAGTTATAGCTAAAATTGTAGTTAATACTAAAAAACTAAACTCCGCTTAAGACTGGGAATAAGGCAAGAATGTTTGGTATTCGCTTCCTACTTAAAATTTTACTGGATTCCTTAACACTGCTGCTGCTGCTGAGTCACTTCAGTTGTGTCCGACTCTGTGCGACCCCATAGATGGCAACCCACCAGGCTCCTCCGTCCCTGGGATCTCCAGGCAAGAACACTGGAGTAGGTTGCCATTTCCTTCTCCAATGCATGAAAGTGAAAAGTGAAAGTGAAGTCGCTCAGTCTAACACTACAATGAAGTAAATAAAATTCGTTAGAGAAGCAAGGAAGAAAAAGCGCTCCCTTTAGGCATATGATATATTAGTTGACAGGCTCCCTAGGTGGTGCTAGTGGTAAAGAATCCACCTGCCAACGCAGAAGACATAAGAAAAGTGGGTTCAATCCCTGGGTTGAGAAAATCCCTTGGAGGAGGGCAGGACAACCTACTACAATATTCTTACCTGGAGAATACCATGGATGGAGGAGCCTAGCAGGCTACAGTCCATAGGGTTGCAAAGAGTCAGACACAGCTAAAGTGACTTAGCATGCACACATATCAGTTAACATCAAAAATCCCAATATGGCAACCGCCTATTGGAATTACTGAAAAAACACAGAAAGTCCACAAAGTACAAGGTTCAGTTCAGTTCAGTTCAGTCGCTCAGTCGTGTCTGACTTTGCGACCTCATGAATCCAAGCACGCCAGGCCTCCCTGCCCATCACCAACTCCCGGAGTTCACCCAGACCCACGCCCATGGAGTCAGTGATGCCATCCAGCCATCTCATCCTCCATCGTCCCCTTCTCCTCCTGCCCCCAATTCCTCCCAGCATCAGAGTCTTTTCCAATGAGTCAGCTCTTCGCATGAGGTCGCCAAAGTACTGGAGTTTCAGCTTTAGCATCATTCCTTCCAAAGAAATCCCAGGGCTGATCTCCTTCAAAACGGACTGGTTGGATCTCCTTGCAGTCCAAGGGACTCTCAAGAGTCTTCTCCAACACCACAGTTCAAAAGCATCAATTCTTTGGTGCTCAGCCTTCTTCACAGTCCAACTCTCACATCCATACATGACCACAGGAAAAACCATAGCCTTGGCTGGACGGACCTTAGTCGGCAAAGTAATGTCTCTGCTTTTGAATATGCTATCTAGGTTGGTCATAACTTTCCTTCCAGGGAGTAAGCGTCTTTTAATTTCATGGCTGCAGTCGCCATCTGCAGTGAGTTTCCATAGCCTTGACTAGACGGACCTTAGTCGGCAAAGTAATGTCTCTGCTTTTGAATATACTATCTAGGTTGGTCATAACTTTTCTTCCAAGGAGTAAGCGCCTTTTAATTTCATGGCTGCAGTCACCATCTGCAGTGATTTTGGAGCCCAAAAAAACAAAGTCTGACACTGTTTCTACTGTTTCCCCATCTATTTCCCATGAAGTGATGGGGCCAGATGCCATGATCTTCGTTTTCTGAATGTTGAGCTTTAAGCAAACCTTTTCACTCTCCTCTTTCACTTTCATCAAGAGGCTCTTTAGTTCCTCTTCACTTTCTGCCATAAGAGTGGTGTCATCTGCATAGCTGAGGTGATTGATATTTCTCCCAGCAACCTTGATTCCAGCTTGTGTTTCTTCCAATCCAGTGTTTCTCATGATGTATTCTGCGTATAAGTTAAATAAGGAGGATGACAATATACAGCCTTGACGTACCTCTTTTCCTATTTGGAACCAGTCTATTGTTCCATGTCCAGTTCTAACTGTTGCTTCCTGACCTGCATACAGATTTCTCAAGAGGCAGGTCAGGTGGCCTGGTATTCCCATCTCTTTCAGAATTTTCCAGTTTATTGTGATCCACACAGTCAAAGACTTTGGCATAGTCAATAAAGCAGAAATAGATATTTTTCTGGAACTCTCTTGCTTTTTCCATGATCCAACAGATGTTGGCAATTTGAACTCTGGTTCCTCTGCATTTTCTAAGACCAGCTTGAACATCTGGAAGTTCATGGTTCACGTATTGCTGAAGCCTGGGTTAGAGAATTTTGAGCATTACTTTACTAGCATGTGAGATGAGTGTAATTGTGCAATAGTTTGAGCATTGTTTGGCATTGCCTTTCTTTGAGATTGGAATAAAAACTGACCTTTTCCAGTCCTGTGGCCACTGCTGAGTTTTCCAAATGTGCTGGCATATTGAGTGCAGCACTTTCACAGCATCATCTTTCAGGATTTGGAATAGCTCAACTGGAATTCCATCACCTCCACTAGCTTTGTTCATAGTGATGCTTTCTAAGGCCCACTTGACTTCACATTCCAGGATGTCTGGCTTAGATGAGTGATCACACCATCATGATTATCTGGGTCATGAAGATCTTTTTTGTACAGTTCTTCTGTGTATTCTTGCCACCTCTTCTTAATATCTTCTGCTTCTGTTAGGTCCATACCATTTCTGTCCTTTATCGAGCCCATCTTTGCATGAAATGTTCCCTTGGTATCTCTGATTTTCTTGAAGAGATCTCTAGTCTTTCCAATTCTGTTCTTTTCCTCTATTTCTTTGCATTGATCACTGAAGAAGGCTTTCTTATCTCTTCTTGCTATTCTCTGGAACTCTGCATTCAAATGTTTATATCTTTCCTTTTCTCCTTTGCTTTTTCTTCTTTTCTTTTCACAGCTATTCGTAAGGCTTCCCCAGACAGCCATTTTGCTTTTTTGCATTTCTTTTCCATGGGGATGGTCTTGATCCCTGTCTCCTGTACAATGTCACGAACCTCATTCCATAGTTCATCAGGAACTCTATCTAACAGATCTAGGCTTTTAAATCTATTTCTCATTTCCACTGTATAATCATAAGGGATTTGATTTAGGTCATACCTGAATGGTCTAGTGGTTTTCCTTACTTTCTTCAATTTAAGTCTGAATTTGGCAATAAGGAGCTCATGATCTGAGCCACAGTCAGCTCCTGGTCTTGTTTGTGCTGACTGTATAGAGCTTCTCCATCTTTGTACAAGGTTAACAAACAAAACTCTATTGTCTGGTTATATACTAGCACTACACATCTGAGAAATGAAATTTTTAAAATTCAATTTCAAAAGTTCCAAAAATTATAAAATATTTTATTATAAATCTAAGGAAATATGTATAAGAGAACTACATTGAAAAGTAAAAACATTGCTCAGAAAAAATAAAGACAAAATAGAGACATGTTCTTGGGTTGGAGGAATACAACAACAAAAATCCCCCCAACATTTACCATGCTGCCAGAGGTAATGAACATGTCACTTTCAAAGGAAGAGGCTGTTGCTGGGAGTCGACGTCTCAATTACAACACAACAAGGTGGAAAATACTGGTAGATATCTACAGACTAGTTTGATAATAGGAATACAACTCTACATTCCAGAGACATGCAAAACATTATCTACATGTCATGGGGGGGAAATGTATTTCTTAAGAATTCAGATGTATTTCTTAAGAATACCTCACCCAAATACCTAGTCTAAAGATATTGCCAGAAATAGAACACTAATTGTGATGGACAGGGAGGCCTGGCGTGCTGCGATTCATAGGTTCGCAAAGAGTCGGACACGGCTGAACGACTGAACTGAACTGAACTGAATTGTATGACAGACTAGAATAGAGACTTCAAAACAGTAATAGAGTTAAGGGAGGAGACTTGTGAGAAATAAGCTGTGGCGTATATAAATTTGATGCTAATCTCCTTGAATCTACCTTCTTGAAATAATCCTACCAGCAGATAAGAGCAGATGAACAAGAATATTCATAGTGCAGTAGTAAAAGACAATAACTTTGAATTCCTATTAAGAGATAATGTTTGTAAAGATTGTGGCACTTTCATGTTATGAATTTTATGCACCCATTACTAAAAGAAAGAATTAGATCAATAAGACAATTGGAAAGGATTTCTACAATGTATACACTTGTGACATCACAAGCAAAATGTAGTTTAAAATGTATAACAGTATTATGTTTTTATAAAACACCGCAGAAACAAACACTCCATTGATAATGTATATATCATTTCAAAAACATTGAGAAGAATATGGAATGATACATACCAGTTTGTTAACACAAGTTAAGTTGAAGGGGATACGTTTGATTCAGTGGCTTAAATCAACAATCATTTATTATCTCACCATTCTCTGGGCTGGTACTTTCAGCAGAGCTTGGCTGTGTAACTGAAAGATGTTCAAAATCACTAGTAGTAAGGGAAATACAAATTAATATAAATGAGAGATATTATTGATATTTTTTACCCATCTTACTGGAAAAAAATAAAATGCCATATGAAAACAAATTTGGCTAACAAACAGTAAAGTTGACTTCTCATTCACTTTAGATAAAAAAGTAAATTGAAATTCACTTTAATAGCGATTGGGAAATACCTAGTAAATCTGAAAATTTGTAGTCATCCAATCATGGATATCTAACCAGGTAAAGAGAAGAAAAAATAAGCATACTACTAGGTGCCTATGACACTGAATAAATATATTCTACACTCCAGAACCTCTCTAACTCTTACTGCTGCAATAGCTAACTTGTTATAGTTTGCATTTATTGTTTGATTTGATCAGAATCCATCTTCCCTTCTAGTTCAAGAGGCTCAGTTTTCGATGGGGTTGCTGAACTGGTAGAATGTAAGTCCAGAACTGGTTGTAGACTTTTGGCTCTCACATGAGAAGTCTGCATCAAAATGAAATCCTCACAAAGAAAAGTATTTGTCCAAATTTAAACTTATGTCCAAACCAAAATTAGATTCCCATTAAAATATTTTCATTATTCTTGTAACTTAGTTGAAAGAATAGGCTTCTTTAAATGTTATTTATAACCTCAAAGAGAACCACAGGACTGGGACACATATAATTCCAAGTAAATTATAATGTAATAAAAGTTAAAATTTGTATTTTTATATTTATACTCTCCTTTTGGAATGTATTGCAGTAGTTCTTCTATCTTATAGTGCCACTAATGTTTTTTTCTGGATAGGATAGATTATGCCATGGTGAAGAACAACCTCAAAAGTCTTGGCATTACGTAGCAAGAATTCATCTCATGTTTTTTTCACTGTAACTAAGCAACTGTTCAGGACAGGTTATTTCCATGTGGTCCTGGATGAAGAAATCTCCACCATCCTATAGATATACTATCTCATTGGTCCCCCTTGGTCACTGCAGCAGAAGTGAAACACGAGCCATTAAATTCTTTGGCCTATAAATAACAAGCATTCAGTTCAGTTCCGTTTAGTCGCTCAGTCGTGTCCGACTCTTAGTGACCCCATGAATCACAGCACGCCAGGCCTCCCTGTCCATCACCAACTCCCAGAGTTTGCTCAAACTCATGTCCATCGAGTTGGTGATGTTATCCAGCCATCTCATCCTTGTCATCCCCTTCTTCTCCTGACCCAATCCCTCCCAGCATCAGGGTCTTTTCCAATGAATCAACTCTTCGCATGAGGTGGCCAAAGTATCGGAGTTTCAGCTTCAACATCAGTCCTTCCAATGAACACCCAGGACTGATCTCCTTTAGGATGGACTGGTTGGTCTTCTCCCACACCACAGTTCAAAAGCAAGCTTTAGTTCTGCTTAAAACTCATTGGCCAAAACTGGAAAAAGGGGTTTTGGAAGTGGAGTCTTTACTGTCTAGAGAAGAAACTGGATATGGGGAACACTAGCAATGGTTTTCACAACTATGGTCAACAAAGATTTCCAGAGTTACTCTGCCTGTCTGTTATAAAGCTGTCAGAGTGAAGAAATAGAAAGAATCATCCCTAAGAAATTGACTTGTGGAGTAGGATTTCAGCCAGAATTCAATTATACCAAACTTCAAGGGCAGCAGGAGATATAATCCAGATATATAGCTGGGAAAAAAAAGGAAATAGGCTTGGAAATGGGCTAGTATTCTCTGTTGCTTGGCTTGGCCAGTATTGTTCCTTCATTTGGGATCACTCTTCATCCAAATCTTTGATTTTTTTTTTTGTTTTAATTTGAGGTATGATGGACATATAACATTATACTTTCAGGGCCAGTGTGAGGAAAGCAGGAGAGACTCCATCCTGAAGCCTGTCATCCATCTTAAAGATTGGATGTGAACTGGGCCTGAACCCTTCTCAAGAGTGAGGAAACTATTGCTAGTGAAAACCGGGTCTCCTGGAGACTTCCCTCCCTACAGATGACAAGGGGAGATTGTAGTTGAGGTCAGGTTGCCCCTGTTTGATTAACCATGGAGATATTCCTCCCTTGATGTGTAATCATAGTTCCCCCTTTAAGCTTAATTGTTTGTTCTCCTAGCACCTACTTGTTGTAAAACTCAATCATATACAACAAAGAGGTTGTTAACATGTAACCGGTCATATAGTAGGGGGTATAAAACTGGGCCTCTCAGAAACATCAGGGTCCTTGTTGGAACTGATTCCCTTTGTACCTGCTGGCATAATAAACTGTACTCTACCATTTTGATTATCTTCCAAGGTGTGTTTTGTGACTCCAGATTCTACAACATTTCTACTATCAGATATACAAGACAATGATTAGATACATGTATTTATTGTGAAGTAATCACCACAGTAAGTCTAGTTAACATCTGTCACCATATAGTTACATTTGTTACTTGGAATGAGAATTTTTAAGATCTCTCTTAAACTTTAAGGGAGATTTAAGGTCTCCTGCATGGCAGGTGAGTCCTTTACCAACTGAGCTATCAAGGAAGCCACACAATCACTATACATTATATGCTGTGCTCAGTTGGTTGCTCAGTCATGCAACCCCATGGACTGCAGCCCACCAGGCTCCTCTGTCCATGAGGAATTCTCCAGATAAGAATACTAGAGTGGGTTGCCATGCCCTCCTCCATAAGATCTTCCCAACCCAGGGATCAAACCCAGGTCTTCCACAATGCAGGCGGATTCTTTACCAGCTGAGTCACAAGGGAAGCCCAAGAATACTGGAGTGGATAGCCTGTCCCTTCTGCAGTGGATCTTCCCAACCCAGGAATCCAACTGGGGTCTCCTACCTGGCAGGTGAGTCCTTTACCAACTGAGCTATCAGGGAAGCCACACAATCACTATACATTATATCCCTATCGGTGGCTTAACTATTTTGTAACTGGAAGTTTGTACTAGAATCTTTAATTTTAATGTATTTTTTTCTCTCCAAGTCAGTGTAAATGTACATCCCAGATTCTAACTCATATATCAAATCGAGTATTTCAAAATCATGTCCAAAACTCAACACTTGATTTCTTTTCCCAAACTAACCTACTCCACTCACAGGTCAGGTCATATACAACCAGCTCATTCTCTTGAGTAATTCTCGTCCCTTTCATTGCTGGTGCCTAATCCAAACCACCACTTACTGAGATGATTGCAGAAACGACTTAATTGGTCAACTTGTTTCTACCCTTGCCCCTACATTCAATTCTCATCACGAAGCAAGAATAATCTATGTAAAGCATGAGCTGGATTTTACCATACTGCACCTTTTTCATGAATTGTTCCTTGTCCCTCAGGTAGTAAAGGCATATGCTGTTTTGGAAGGGAATAATTATAATGTGCTCAACCTCAGTCAAGATTTGTAGACCCAACTGGATCACTCCTTTTTTTCCTCTGACATTCTGTGTTTCCCACTTTTACTCCACACATAATCAGTAATGATTATATAGAATAAGAACAATTTCTTTTTCCTTTGTGTCATTGAGAATTCGCTATCTTCTATTCTCTATAGGAATATTATGAATTTTAAGGTATGAAATAAATCTTAGGACATTGAGTAAGTCATGAAAATTGAGAAACACCTCACACTTTAGTTCTCATCTTTATTGAAACTTACGTTGTCAACTATTGAGAATACAGGAGCTCAAGCCGTAGAGCACTAGGTTTTACTAATGGCAGCCTATGAGGTGAAAGTTGATGTCATGGGGAAGTGGCTATGAGTCTGTCTTATGTCTTTTCCCATTGCACTTAGGTACTCACACAAACACACTCATACACACATGTATGAAAGCTGCCTCCTTTCATTTACATGTGTGTGCACATCTCTAATAACTTTCTATTATATAGTATTGCTGACTTTTAATATTTCTGTAATATACATTATTTTAATATCTGCAGATATTATTTCACCATTTTCCTTAAAAATTATTTTAATCATATAATGAAATATTCTTATGTATGTGTATTTTACTGTATTTCTTTCCCTTTTCAGTTTACTTTCTCCCTTTATTACATTTATCAAAGTGATGTTTCAAAGACTGTAAGATTGTACTACAGTAAAGAAATCAAATACAATTGCTTGCAAATATCAAATATTGTTTACTTTTATCAAATTTCAACCTTTAAAATTGTCAATACATTTTTATATTTGCCAATTTCATTTGATATTTGCTACTTTTTGTAAAGTAGAACTGATTTTACCATGTAATTTCTATTTTTTTTCTTTAAAAGACAGAATAGCCTTGTACTTGATTTAAAAAATCCACATAGTGTGTGAGGGTTTGTAGCAGTGTTATCTAACATTTCCCAATCTGAAGAATAGATATAGATAGGTTAGGCAGGAGTCAGTTTCATCATCATTTTCTTGAGAAGCTAGTAAGGAATGCTTTTTCTGATTGTGGAGCAGTTTTCTATTTATACACTTAGAACTGTGTTGAAGAGTTTGTAATATATTTTGGAAGACTGTGTTTCTAGCAAAGCAGTTGTATTTGCATGCAAGTCAGAGTTACTTTCGAGTTTATGCAGCTATTTAGTAGATATGTAGGGTGTCTTGTGTGAGCAAAACTTTGCATAGAGATTTGCTGAAGGATAAAATGACAGTTCTGACTTTGAGTTTGTCCTCAATGGGTTGTAGTGTGGAAGAGAGACATTAAAGGAAGTAAAATCCATACATTGAATCTTGGCCAGTCTACCTCTTTCCATTAGTTGATCTCTTTCATTTGTTTGTCATTTTGCCTCTTTCTCTTGAAAAATATTGTTCTACATCATATTATCATTTGGCATCCTTTACAAACTTAACACCTGAAGGTAGTTAAGGGTTATATTTGATTATATATAGTAATATCTGCCACTCACTGTATATTCAATAATCATTTGTGGAGTCAACGAATGATACATTTATTCAAAAGATTTGTGTATACTTATGAAGATTCTGATCATGTGCAATGTGGTATTCTGATTCATAGAAGTATCTAAGATTATTGGTATCTTCATAAGAAGAGAAAAACTATTTCTTTCATTTGACAAAATGTTTTCATTTTTCATTCATTAAGTATTACTAAGTAATGCTAATCCATTTTCTCTATAGAAGTTTTTCTCTGAGGATTCTCTTGCTCTCTCATGTTCTCTTTGCTTGTTGGTAACCATCTTTAAGATGGTTTAGTGGTCAGTTGTAACCACTGGTACATTGAGACTTTTCTACTGGGCAACCATTATGGATAATATATCATTACATAAAAGCCTATAAGTACAGTTTCCTCATTATTACAGTCTCTATAAATAAAATTTATGGGCATGAACATCTCTTAATCCAGTTTAGTCTAAATAATTTTGTAGATGTACTAAGGACCAAATACATTAATTGACAAATAGATCAATTTGTTTCTGAGTTTTCCATCTGGGACTGACAAGAAGTTTTGATGAATAAGTATGTCTGTGAATAGACTCCATGAAAAAGTCCCCTAGGTCTAACAATATGCTTTCTTATTTCAGTGATCTTCACACAAATACTCAAGGTGAAAGAGGCAGCAAAATGACGTTCCATCATAATAGTAGCCACTTGAACTATTTTGGACCTTGGATAATTAGTGGCAGGTATTATACTACTGCTGCTAAGTCACTTCAGTCGTGTCCAACTCTGTGCGACCCCATAGACGGCAGCCCACCAGGCTCCTCTGTCCCTGGGATTCTCCAGGCAAGAACACTGGAGTGGGTTGCCGTTTCCTTCTCCACTGCATGAAATTAAAAATTGGAAGTGAAGTCACTCAGTTGTGTCTGACTCTTAGTGACTCCATGGACTGCAGCCTACCAAGTTTCTCTGTCCATGGGATTTTCCAGGCGAGAGTACTGGAGTGGGGTGCCATTGCCTTCTAAAAAACTTAAATGAAATCTGTGAATTTAACTGAAAACCTGAAACTTTTTAACCATTGCTAATTACTCTCTTGAACAACATATTGATCTTTTATGGTGAGGTTTTCTAGTGTGATCATCAGCATCCTGACGATATGATGAAATGACAGCATGTAAAACAGAATTTGGCCTATGATAATTGTTCAAGCTTAAAATAATTATCATGGTTCTCTTTGTTATTATGATTATTCACTTACATTCAGTTTCAGTTCAGTTCAGTCTCTCAGTCATGTCCAATTCTTTGTGACCTCATGAATCGCAGCACACCAGGCCTCCCTGTCCATCACCACCTCTTGGAGTTCACTCAGACTCACGTCCATTGAGTCCGTGATGCCATCCAGCCAGCTCATCCTCGGTCGTCCCCTTCTCCTCCTGCCCCCAATCCTTCCCAGCATCAGAGTCTTTTCCAATGAGTCAACTCTTCGCATGAGGTGGCCAAAGTACTGGAGCTTCAGTTTTAGCATCATTCCTTCCAAAGAAATCCCAGGGTTGATCTCCTTCAGAATGGACTGGTTGGATCTCCTTGCAGTCCAAGGGACTCTCAAGAGTCTTCTCCAACACCACAGTTCAAAAGCATCAATTCTTTGGCACTCAGCTTTCTTCATAGTCCAACTCTCACATCCATACATGACCACAGGAAAAACCATAGCCTTGACTAGACGGACCTTTGTTGGCAAAGTAATGTCTCTGTTTATTCCAAAGAGTAAGTGTCTTTTAATTTCATGGCTGCAATCACCATCTGCAGTTTAGATTTCTCTAAATGGCAGTTATTAGGATAATTAAGACTATGCTGTTTACATTGAAGTATATTTTGTAAGTATAGATTGGTTATGGCTAGCCGATAGAAAACATTATACAAATTATGACCATCAATTTATTATTATAAATGCTATTATTTTATAAAATTTTATTTACCTACCAGTTAGGTAAAATTTTGGCAAGATTATTTAATTCTTTTAGGCTTTAATCTCTTCATCTGGGAAATTGGAATGATATTATTACGACATAGGGATTTTTAAAAAAATAAGACAAATAGAGCTCATAGTAAGTTTTCAATAAATAAGGGCTGCAATTATTTTCATATTGTTATTGCAGGTTATTTTGAAAATTTGCTATGAAATAACTACCCATAATACACAATAATCTGATTTTCATTCAACTCAATGAAATTATATCCATCAGGTAAAGGAATCTAGTGATTGAAGAGACAAGATTCTTCCATTATCAGACAATTTTAATGTTAGACTTGAAGTATATTTTATAAATCTACAAATATTTGCTCATGGATGTGATGGAAATATTTTTCTTATTTGCTATAGCAATTATGTGGTACTTGTACTATTTTTAAAACAAAATGTCATCTTCCATGGGAAGATGAAAACTGAAGCTTCAGATATCATAATTGTTAGAGTCATAACATGTTAGTTAAAGATTAACAGATGAGCTGGAAGGTAAGGGAAATATGACCTTAATTATCTCATGAAGAATTCAATTTACTTGCAAATAATGTATGTATATTGTTCCAGTGGCTGGTTGAGTCTCCTTTATGTTACCTACCAAGCATCATTTCCTTTAGCTGAAGACACTGAAGAACTCTTTTTGAAGTTTTAAATAGAACTTAATCAATTTTAAATGAAATAATTCTTTTGATCATATATCTTAGTATCTAAGACTGATATTGAAGAACCAATTCAGAAAAAAGATACATTATATATGTTACATTTTTAATTTTCATTGTTTTTACTGATAATGTGAGCCCTTTTCCATTTACACAGGCCGTAATATTGCTCTTGTTTAATTCTAAATTTTGATGAATGTACAGGGAATGAATGTAAGCTACCTTTTTTATTCTGGAAATGAAAAACTATAGTTTTTTTTTTTTTAATTTAAATGCTCTCACCTTAAGCACATCTGTATAAAACTAGAATAAATAATGGACAGTTAAAATACAGTAATTTGAAAGGTTTATTCATTGAGAAGACTATTGCAAGCAGAATTGAGGTAGTTATACTTCTTACCTGTAATCTGCTGTGCTGTGAAGGAAAATAGACAATAGTGACTTCACTTTCCAGTTTGCCTGGGATGTGTGTTACTCAGTCGTTCTATTCTTTGTGACCTCATGGACTGAAGACTGCCAGGCTCTCCTGTCCATGGAATTTTCCAGGCAAGAATCCTAGAGTGGTTTGCCATTTCCTCCTCCAAGGGATCTTCCCAACCCATGACTGAGCCCATGTCTCCTGTGTCTACTGCACTGGCAGGTAAATTCTTTCCACTGTGCCAGCTGGGACAGTCCTAATTAAAAGTTATTATGTAATCATTAGCAACATGTCCTTCCTGATTCAGATTGTCTTACTTTGAATGACATATGGTCACTCTACTTAAAGGAGACAAAATCTGATCTGCTTTTGGAAAGATGAATAAAAGTTAGACGAAGGTTGCAAAGTGGGGGAGAATACACACAAAGAGGGAATCACATGTTCTAAGACCTATAAGAATGAGAATGAGGAACTATAAATTCAGGGTGAATTCAGAGTGTGGCATTTGAGGGGTATGTAGTACAAGTATAAATGTGAAGTTAAGATCATCCCAATTACCTCTTCTTGGGGAAGACTTTAGTTATTTAATTTTTTAAATTAATTTTCTTTTATTTGAAATTTATATTTGCACCAGATCTTCTGGCATTGTGGTGCTGATCACTCAGCTGTTTGCCAACAATAGACATACTGTAAAGACACTGATTCTGTCATAAAACAGATTTTCTACATGGTTCTCCATTCTTTCCCCGTGAGCTCTATATAACCATGAAGTGAAATGAAAGTTGTTCAGTCATGTCTGAATCTTTGTGATCCCATGAGCTGTAGGTCACCAGGCTCCTTGGTCCCTGGGGTTTCTCCAGGCAACAATATGGGAGTGGGTAGCCATTCCTTTCTCCTGGGGATCTTCCCAACCCATTGATCAAACCCAGGTCTCCCGCATTGCAGGCGGATTCTTCACCAACTGAGCCACCAGGGAAGCCCATATAACCATGAAGATGTACCTTTATATAGACTGACTGTTTATATCCCCCTCAAATCCATATTTTGAAATCCTAAACCCCAATGTGATGGTATTTGGAGGCAGGGGCCTGTGATCAGTGATCACGTTCAAGAAGTGGCACTTTTGTGAATGGGATTAGTGCTTTTAGAAAAGAAACCTCTGAGAGGTCTTCAGCCTCTCCACTAGACACCATGTCTGTGGGTACCCTGGTCTTGGACTTAGCTGTCTCCAAACTGTGAGATATAAATATTTGTATAGCAGCCAGAATGAACTAAGATACACGTGAAGTGCAGTTTTTGAGTGTTTTTCCTTCAGCAACTGTTATCCTATTACTAATGAATTTATTCCTCCAACAGAAGGAAGTACAGATGTCCCATGATCCATTGGCATGATCTACATAGTATATGAAATAGACTTTTAGCAAAAATGTGTTTATATTAGGTGCTCTACAAAGAATTTTGAAAATCGAAGAGAAGTTATATGGAGTTTATGATTCTTTTGTCATTTTATGGATTCTCTGCCTAGAAACTATACTCATATATTCCACCATCTCCATAAAAATAAACTTGGGGCCCTATCACAAGGCATTTTGAAATGAGGAGTTAGGAATTAAGATTCTACTCAAGGGTTCTTAAATGTGACCTTGAGCTAATACTAACCCTTTCTTAGCTGCAAGTTTTTCTTTTCCAGCATAAGTGAGTTGAATATATAATGACTTAACCCCTCTGGGCTATACATTTCTGCAAGATTCAAAAATCTTTTAAAATGTCCTGTGCCCTGGGAAGAGCCTCAAGCGCAAAACTGTGTTTGGCCTGCTGAACCAAGCACAAATAATTGCCTGAGGCTTTTGGTCCCTGACTTAGCGTGCTTCTCTGACAGCTTTCAGATGAATCATGAGACTATCTCAAAGCTTGGTGACAGTGCTGACCTGTACTACAGACAAGGAATTTGTCCTGTTCAGCCTCACGGGGTGACAACTGCTGCTTCTGTGTTAAGTTCATAGTTTGAGCCAAATTCACATGGGCAATCAGTACAAATGACTTTTGATTTGAGATGCTTACATGGGAAAACACCAGCACCAAACAGGTAATAACCTTATCAATATTAGGAGTCAAATTCTTCAAGTACCCATGATAGACAGAAATTGAAAAAAAAAGTTTGTGAGATTGTTTTTGTTCCTGAGAAGAAAATTAGAACATTCTGAAAAATTCTGAGACTTTAATAACTCCTTTTTTGGTTTATTTTGGGAATTGTTACTGATGTAACCAATGTGTAAACTTGTTGGTGAGCATATTTTCCACATAGCTCTTGTTAATTCCTAATATGACATAGATGTGTTAGAAAAGGAAAAATCAAGAGCAGACCTTCTGTTTACTGACTGAAACTATTTAGCAAATGGAATATCAACAGAAAGAAAATATTGTGTCTGGTAATGAATACTGTTCTTTACTTTTATTTATTTTTATTTTACAACATTGTGGTGGTTTTGGACATACATTGACATGAATCAGGCATATGAATATACATGTCCCCTCTCTCTTTAACCGCCCTCCCACTCCTTCCCTAGCCCACCCGTCTAGGTTGTCACAGAGCACTGGCTTTGGCTTTGGGCTCCGTGCCTCCCAGGTTGCTCAGCGGGTAAGGAATCCGCCTGCCATGCAGGAGATGCAGGAGATAAGGGTTTGATCACTGGGTTGGAAAGACCCTCCAGAGGAGAGCATAGCAATTCATTCCAGTATTCTTGCCTAGAGAATCCCATGGACAGAGGAGACTGGCGGGCTATAATCTATGAGGTCGCAAAGAATTGGACATGACTGAAGCGGCTAAGCACACAAGTACGCTTCACACAACAAACTCCCACTGGCTATCTGTTTTACATATGGCAATGTATATGTTTCAGTGCTATTCTCCAGAATCATCCTACCTTCTCCTTCCCAACTGTGTCTGAAAGTCTATTCTTTAAGTCTGTCTCCTTATTTCTTTTTAAAAACTTTGATCTTGGAGGTTTTGTTTTTAACAAGTTTTGAGGAACTGTAAACCAGGACTTTTGTGAATGATTTCATTAAGGATATTTTTCAGGATTTAAAACTAAGTCTCAAAAAATTTATAAAATATCTCCTCTGTCCCACAATGTTTTGTTCATGTGTGATAGTGGAGAAATAGAAATATTCTTTGTAGCAAATTTAATGTTAAAAAGTATCATAATGTCAATGATAAATATGTTGGCACATTTAACAAGTGATTAATTTTTTTTGGCAAAATAAGAATTATATGTGTTTATATAGCGTAAAGAATCATTGGGCTAATGATATTGATCTTAAAGACATGATTCTGAAGATCAGCCCTGGGATTTCTTTGGAAGGAATGATGCTAAAGCTGAAACTCCAGTACTTTGGTCACCTCATGCAAAGAGCTGACTCATTGGAAAAGACTCTGATGCTGGGAGGGATTGGAGGCAGGAGGAGAGGGGGACAAAAGAGGATGAGATGGCTGGATGGTATCACCGACTCGCTGGACGTGAGTCTGAGTGAACTTCAGGAGTTGGTGATAGACAGGGAGGCCTGGCGTGCTGCGATTATGGGGTCGCAAACAGTCGGACACGACTGAGCGATTGAACTGAACTGAACTGATGGCTGAAAATTAAGAAGGGTAGCTAAACCTCTTTGTTGTAAAAATTCCCTGCTATGTACTCATAAAAGCTACCATCTCAGTTCTGTCAACAGCCTCTCTTTCTAAAGAGATTTCTGCTATTGGAAAATAGGTTTTTTTTACTTTGCAGTTGTTCTGAAAAGTCACGGCCAAAGATCTGTTCCAGACATTGCTTCACCTATAATAGTTTCTTGTAAAACTGCTTCATTTGACAACTTAGGGAATTTTTCAGTTATGTCAAAACATTAGAAGTAAACATAATAAACCATATTCATTCATTTGCTCCTCCAAAAAGTATTAATTTCACACAGGCTAAATGACACTAGCGACTCTGTGCAGGGCTCAGGGAATGCTTAGATCCATCCAGCATTGTGCCCATACTCACAGAGCTTTCAATGTAGTTTGTATTTTTCTGTTGCCCATTCTATCTGTTTGCATCTCCAGAGTTTAGGATAATGCTTGGCATGTAGTGTGCATCCAATACTCACCAATTAAATTTGAATCATGCTGACTGTTCTCTGATACCTTGGTTCACCAAAATAAAATGCTTAAGTTAAAAAAGACTTCATTGTTCATTTATCCAGATGCCTTAATTCTATAGAAGATAAAGCTATCTATGGAGTAAATAAGCACAAAGAACCCTGTTACATCCAGGATCACACATTTAGAGCAGAGATGGGACAGACATATTCATTCTTCTGTCCCGTACCTATTACCTAGGTTCCTTTCAATATGATCTGCTTTCTAAAGATTAAGTGCAGTGCAAAATTAGTAATAATAAATATTTACAACACAAAGTACCTTATGAATTCCATTTACTAAAAAGCTGATATAGTCTAGTGCTAGGCTTTCATACCATAAGATTTCATTTGATACCCATAACAGGTATAATATAGGCAGAACCTCAGTTGTAATTCTGTAGGTGTCAACTCCCATCTGTCATCATGTCTAGCAAAATGACTGTCACTGGGTATCGATAGAAAAATGAGCTTTACAATGAATTTCTTTATCAACAGTAGGATAAATGACTCCTCCTTATGCCATCTCTGAAAATGTAACCTGAAGATATTCACATTTTGGATCAAAATGAAGCATTTAGGGGCAAGAGCAGAACACTTGTGCTCTGAGGGGAATATATTTAATGTGTGAATTAGAGAGATTGAAAAACAATGATGATGACTGTATTGTGTACTTAAAAGTTTACTCTTCTGGCTACATACCTGCTTTGTTTTGTCATACTTTTTTTTTTTTTCTCGTTGTTGTTTGGTTTTAAGTGGTCTTATCTGCATAGCATTTCCTTGTCCCTGTGGGGTAAGGTGGTGTGTTATTCAGTAAAGACTCTCTGTGACATTTCTGAGTCAGAATCTAACCCTGGGCATAGTTTATTCTCACATAGAAAAAGCCTTCATGGGTTATTTCTGAGTACAAATGGCTGTAGAAATCTGTATGAGAGTGAAAAATTGAGCACACTGGATTTCACAATGATATTCATAAAATTAAAATATCACATTTATTAAGGATTTGCTCTTTTTCAGATTTTATGCTAAAAACTTAAATATCAATTTGTATATTTAATCCACACAGCAATGTAAGATAAGTTATATTATCATATGCATTGCACATGCAAGGAAAATTATGTTTAAAAAGTCAGAACTAAAATATATTATTCACTTGTTGCTGCTGCTGCTGCTGCTAAGTCACTTCAGTTGTGTCTGACTCTGTGCGACCCCATAGATGGCAGCCCACCAGGCTCCCCTTTCCCTGGGATTCTCTAGGCAAGAATACTGGAGTGGGTTGCCATGGGCAGCCAGCAATTTGAAATAATAACTAACCCTTATTATATGCACTGTTTTACACATTCAGACAAAATGGTTCTATGGATTAGTCTTTATTATTATATGAATCATTTTAATTGAGAAATAATGGAACTTGCCTAATCTGCTAGAAAATAGTGCAGCTGGTATGTTGAGCCCATGAGGTCTGCTATGTCATATTATTTCACCTGACTGACATAACTGGCAGATATTGACTAAATATACTGTCATCACAAAGACTGAATGAAGTGCTATATAAATTACCTCTAATATAATAAATAAAATATAAATAGATATGATGTATACTAAAACTTTATCATAAATTACTTGTTCAGTTTTTAAATTTAAAAGCTGGAATATAAAAAAGAAATTAGTTGTAATATTACTCAAATTCTAAGTTAATTTTCTTCCATCACTAGTGGAGATTAGTATATACTTTTATGAGATTATTTACAGTCATTTCATTATCATGTTGAGTACAAAATCTATGACTTGACAATTTAAAATGACTTAAATTTGCATTGAAATATACTTCAAAATCTTTAGCAAATATTCATTTGATAGAAGTAAAAGTCAAATAATACATGACTTAGTAATAATCTCTATATTTACATAACAGGTATTTCTAGATCTTGAGAAATATCTATTCTTAGAAATCAGATATTCTGCATTGAGATGCTAACAGAAAGCCTGTTTCCCTTTATTTTATGTAGAGAAAAATATAATACATTTAAACATCAAGTCAATCAACATAAAATATAGCTAAAACACAGGAAACTAGTGCTTATGTATAAGTAGAAAATGGTTACCTTAAAGTATAAAATACTTAAAATATTATTTTCTGATCACCAATTAATTGTGTTATTTTTTTCTTTTGCTTCCTTCTTACAGTTTTGTTTAAGACTTTCTTTTTTTGGGGGACCATGAAACACTAAGCTAAAACAGGGTTATGTAAGATAGGCCCTGTAGAAATACATTCAAGATGAGCACATGATAATTGTTTTCCCTGATTATGAAACTGTGATGCCTCAGATTCACTAATGTCTGGGAGATACATACTGTTTTCAGGCACTCAGTGACCTTTTATATTTTGTGTGTGTGATACACATATGAATTTTTATTTTATTTTATTTTTTTAGCTTTTTTTATATTTTAATTAATTTTTATTTTTTTAGTTTGTTTTGCTTTACAATACTGTATTCGTTTTGCTACACATCGACGTGGATCAGCCACGAGTGTACATGAACTCCCAATCCCGACCNTAAAAAATAAAAATTAATTTTAAAAAAACTAAAAAGAAAAGTCTAGATATAATTGTGTCTTTTGACTAATGGTGCTTGGAATTTAACTTGAGGTTTTACCACAATAATTTCTTATAAATATTGTACTGAATTTTGGTAACAAAAATACAAATTGTTCCTATATGCTAGCTGAGTAACATTTTTTAAGATGTAAGAATGTTCTGAATACTAAAACGCCTTCTACTAGGAAGATGTTTACTTGGGAGAAGTTCTACAGAGCAGGCCTGTATTTCATTTTGAAAATTAGTTGGCAGATATTAACATATGTTTATGCAGAGTGTTTATATTTCTATCTGTCTAGCTGTTTGGCAGTGAAATAGAACTAGAGAATGTGGCAGTCATACATTTGCTGTTGTGTTCTCTTAAATTTTGTCACTATAGAGAAGCATTTTCTCTCTGCATGCTAACTTCTGAAATTGCTTTGAGAGCTTTTCAGTTGCTTCCCCACAGTTTGAGCAAAACTCTCTTTGCCCTCATGTGAGTTCAGATGAGGAAGATAATCTAAATGGGCAATGAGAGAGGGTAGGCAGTGCTTATTTCTGAGCCTACAAATAAGAATGCCACATTTCCTCATGTTTAATGAGGTCACAGTCTCCACATTTTGAGGATTAGGGATATTTAACATCGAGGATGTGGTAAAGGTGGAATAAACTAGATTTTCAAGGTGCTTCATGTTTGTTTATGTAATCTTTGCACCACAGTTGTACAACAAGGAAGTCATATACCCTTTCATATCAGCAAAGAAGCAAGCCTCATAGTAAAATTAATATAAATTATAATTGACCCTGCTTTCAAGGAGTCCAGGAAATATTATGGTACCATAAGTGGAAAATATTACCACATGTGCAAATTTTACTTTACTTAACGTCTGTCTGATGCTCAAATTGAAGCAAATTAACAATGAGTGAATGCTTAATGAAAGCATGAATAGACATGTGTCTACTTTTCTGCTTTCCACTGTGGCTCCTACTGTGAATTATGGAATGTTGATTGAAATCCCATGACAGAATACATGGATTGATTGCTTTAGAACTAGTGTTTCTTCACAGTCATTCCTAGCTGTAAGTCTGCACATTGAGAAAATTTTGATTTGTTTTCTTAATCTCAAAAGATGGTGTTAGTAAGCAATGATCACTGTGAAATGGGATTGAAATGGGATATTGACTTTTATTCATACGTTTTGGTTTTACTAAGTAAAATTGGAGATCAACCCTGGGATTTCTTTGGAAGGAATGATGCTAAAACTGAAGCTCCAGTACTTTGGGCACCTTATGCGAAGAGTTGACTCATTGGAAAAGACCCTGATGCTGGGAGGGATTGGGGGCAGGAGGAGAAAGGGACGACCGAGGATGAGATGGCTGGATGGCATCACAGACTCAATGGACGTGAGTCTGAGTGAACTCCGGGAGTTGGTGATGGACAGGGAGGCCTGGCGTAGAGCGCCGAAGAATTGATGCTTTTGAACTGTGGTGTTGGAGAAGACTCTTGAGAGTCCCTTGGACTGCAAGGAGATCCAACCAGTCCATTCTGAAGGAGATCAACCCTGGGATTTCTTTGGAAGGAATGATGCTAAAACTGAAGCTCCAGTACTTTGGGCACCTTATGCGAAGAGTTGACTCATTGGAAAAGACCCTGATGCTGGGAGGGATTGGGGGCAGGAGGAGAAAGGGACGACCGAGGATGAGATGGCTGGATGGCATCACAGACTCAATGGACGTGAGTCTGAGTGAACTCCGGGAGTTGGTGATGGACAGGGAGGCCTGGCGTGCTGCGATTCATGGGGTCGCAAAGAGTCGGACACGACTGCGCGACTGAACTAAGAACTAACCAATTATTAAATTTAAATTTAGAAATGCTTCTGGGCATTTTCTTGTCTTTTCTAGAAATAGAGTTCCTGAATATTTTTAAGCTGTTGCTCTTATAACTGTTAGAAAATAATTCTTTTTATCCTAATTACAATTTATACTTCAGATCTCAGGGCTTACAAATTTTGTGGAATAAAACAGACTGTTATCAATATCTCTAATCATCACTCACTGTTTGCTAAGGCTAAATGAAATGGCCTCAATGCCGTGGATCAGTAATTCTAAACGTAAGGAAATGTTATGAACTTATACATTCTTTGTTAGTGCGTGAACCGTGCTCCTTAAAGAAATTTCCAGAGTAGATGATGGGGGATTTAAGGTTTAAAAATAACACCAGGAAGCAAAGACTCGTAGGTTATGTTAATGAAGTCCTTTTGATGACAATGTGTTTTCATAAAAGCCAAATTCTTTGGCACATAGAATTAGTTCTTTTTGGTAGTATTAAGTAGTATAACAGTTCTAAAATATGATATTAAATTACAAAGGTGGATTGAGTAGGAAATAAATTGGAATTATAGCTAGCTTCCTGGGAATTTTATGTATCATAATGATTAGCTTGTGAATATAGCACCCCATAGTAAAAAGTATTGAACATATGTCACAGAGGTGAATGTGATCTCTGAGGTCTATCACTTGAGGAAAAGCAAGTTTGAGACCCACTTGTGTAGCAGAATGGCCCCTTCTCAGAAGGGTCTTGTTTTTTGTTTTTGTTTTTTTTAATTCACCCTTCCACCATAAGTATTTATTACAGAGTAGCAGTATGTGCTAAGTTACTTCAGTCATGTCTGACTCTTTATGACCCCATGGGCTGTAGCCCGCCAGACTCCTATGTCCATGTATTCTCCATCCAAGAATACTGGAATGGGTTGTCATGTCCTTCTCCAGGGGAGTAGTAGTACAGTAAAAGTTAATACAACATTGTATAACTAAACTACTTGAATAAAAAATAAACCTTATGCTGTACTACAGAGTAGCTGTCATTCACATAGATCATACTATAGCTCTAATTCTGCATTAAACTGTGAGATCCTTAAAGTCTCATAATACTTCTGATCCCTTTTTCACATTTATATGATTTGAGAGTGTACTCAGGTGATCAAGATTCTCTGGTTAGAAAGACCTATTCATTCTACATAGGCTCAAATCAGCTGCTTCAGCATGATTGAGAGCCTCGTTTATTTTCCTGTTCTTGCTATTATATATCATTTGTTGCCCTGAAAAAGAGCTGGATTGAGAGCTTTCACTGGAAAATTAACTCTTGTACTTTACTGGCCAACAGTATTTCCAGTCTTAGTAAATGTGAGTTCTGTGAGCTTAAAAGAAAGTCATCTAGGCAGCAAGGTTGAAAAGCAGGGAAAGCTGCTATATATCACATTCCTAATAAAAGAGCAAGATATATTCAAAGTAGTAAACAACCAGAAGCATAGGCATTGACCAGTCAAGATGGAAACCTAACCAGTTCAAGCACTCATGGGCCAGTATGCTGTGTGGGTGCCTGATGACCAAGGGCCAGCCCTAATTTTAAAAAAATATGGTATTGATATTTTAAAAATACAAAATTTGTGTGAATGATTATATTTACAGTGTAGCTTTTTTAATTTTAATTTTTATTTATTTTACTTTATTTTACAATATTGTATTGGTTTTGCCATACATTGACATGAATCTATCTCAGGTGTACATGAGTTCTCAATTCTGAACCCCCCCTCCCCCCACCTCCCACCCCATATCAACTCTCTGGATCATCCCCATGCACCAGTCCCAAGTATCCTATATCCTGTATCGAACATAGACTGGCCATTCATTTCTTACATGACAGTATACATGTTTCAGTGCCATTCTCCCAAATCCTCCCACCCTCTCCCTCTCCCTCAGAGTCCAAAGGTCCATTCTATTCATCTGTGTCTCTTTTGCTGTCTCACATACAGGGTTATCATTACCATGTTTCTAAATTTCATATATACAGTGTAGCTTTTATATCCTGCTAAACTTAGCAGCAGCAGCAGCAACAGCAGCAGCAAACAGTTGTACATTGTTTATTCTCAGTCTGTATTAGGCAAAAACTCTGTGGCAATCAAGATTTCTGCATATATAGCCCCCCCCTTTTTTTGTTTTTGAAACAGCAATTTTATGGTTGTAGGCATGGCTTTACCCATGGTAATTTCATCTGGAGCAAGGTGCAGAACAGAAAATTAAACAGAAAACCTGCCCTGAACTTTGCAAACATCAGTTCAGTTCAGTTCAGTTGCTCAGTTGTGTCCGATTCTTTGCGACCCCATGAATCGCAGCACGCCAGGCCTCCCTGTCCATCACCAACTCTCGGAGTTCACCCAGACCCACGCCCATGGAGTCAGTGACGCCATCCACCATCTCATCCTCTGTCGTTCTCTTCTCGTCCTGCCTCCAATCCCTCCCAGCATCAGGGTCTTTTCCAATGAGTCAACACTTCGCATGAGGTGGCCAAAGTACTGGAGCTTCAGCTTCAGCATCATTCCTTCCAAAGAAATCCCAGGGCCGATCTCCTTCAGAATGGACTGGTTGGATCTCCTTGCAGTCCAAGGGACTCTCAAGAGTCTTCTCCAACACCACAGTTCAAAAGCATCAATTCTTCGGCGCTCAGTCTTCTTTACAGTCCAACTCTCACATCCATATATGACCACTGGAAAAATAACCTTGACCAGATGGACCTTAGTCGGCAAAGTAATGTCTCTGCTTTTGAACATGCTCTCTAGGTTGGTCATAACTTTTCTTCCAAGGAGTAAGCGTCTTTTAATTTCATGGCTGCAGACATCATCAGTGAGTTTTTGAAATAGAACACATTACATGATGAAATATATGTTCCTAGAATATTCATTTTTTTAGATTGATTGGCAATCTGTGTCAGAGAAATGACTAAAGTTTTTAAATACTGTGTGCTTCACCATTAATAATTATTTAAAACATTTTAATAATATAGGATAGTTACTATTCTTAGGTTCCAGAGAAAGTGGGCACTAATATATTTTATTATAAAGAGCTATTTTTTAAAAATCTTATTTGATTATTTTCACTTTTGGTCTTAAGATTTATGCCCTTTATGATGTTATCCATCAGATATATAGCCTTATTTTACGTTGTATACAAATCAATATACAATTTAGAAATTGTCTTTTAATTTATTCATCAAGCTCTCATGCATACTGAAAGCATATTACCACACATTTAGAGGAAGGGAAAAAAGGATTTTCCCCTCTACATTGACCTATATTTTTTCATTTCATAATGATATTTGGCCTCTTAAGAAACTAATTAAGATATAGGGAAATAGAGTTCATCCTAGCAACCAAGGCATAAGAGAAAATCCTTGTGAAGCTTGAACCAGAAGGTGTTTGAAGCTGAATGCTTATAAGATTTAAGGTTTCAAATACAAACTTCAATTGATACTGCAATTTTCAAACATGCTAGGTTTTACAGATTTTTCATAACTTGTGCAGTTTGAGCAAATGACCAATTCAGAGACTTGAAGTATTGAATTCCAGGAATTAAGAGTAATGAAACCAAGCCATGTGCTGAGTGGGTCTCTGTACTTTTCCAGGGATTATTTACTGGGTCATCTAGGCCACTGGTTTTCTAAAGTCAGCCCTTGTGCTGGAGGCATGACTCATTTGGATTATTTATTGAAGAGATGGGTTTCTGGACCTCACTCAAAATTGACTGGCTCAAAATCATCCATGATAGGCTCTAGATCTTAACGTTTTTAAGCAGCTTTGTAGGTAACCTGTTCTAGATGCCCTGCAGCATGATTTTTACAGAGTCTCTTATTGTGTATTTCAGCTTTGTTGCTTTCCCTTAATGGATACATAATGCATAGACATAACCGCACAAAGCTTCCTGCCAGACACACTTCCCTCAGAGCTCTGCACCATTTGTTCCTGAGCCATTACTCTTTCTAGGCATCATTTGTTACCTTTTGGTGAACTCATCCTGTGATTTGAGGGAACAGAGATGCCTCAAACTTGTGTGAATAACTGCTTTAGAAGTTTTAGCTGTTTTTCTATTTGTTGGAACAGCAGAATTTCTTAGACCCCTTGACTGCTCTTTGCTTGACAAAATGACACAATAAAGAAGATTGATATCAAGGTCTTTCAGATAATTGTGCACAGAGAAGCTTCAGGAACTGTACATTAGCTCAACTATATTTGTCAACAGTCGAGTTAAGTGATCCACAAGAAGTCATCTAAAACAAATGACACTAAAATTGACTTTAACACCAATGTTGATAATAGCATTAAACACTGACTTAGCTTAGCACCTTAAATAGACTTTAAATCTTAGATAGTACATGACTGTTAATCAACAGCAAAGAAATCTGGAAAAGAGATAAAAAGACTCACTTAATTTTGATTCTAATATATGCATACCCAGAGTCAGGAATCAAATAGTTTGTTATAAAAGGAAAACACATTCAAAAGCCTTCAATCCTGTCCTATTGAACTTCTCACAAACTACAAATCCATTTCCTTCTAGAGAGTCCATCTGAAATATTTGCCATTTTCTTTCTTATATGTCTTAACTTTGCAGGCCAATACCCTACATGTCAAATAGGTGGAATTAAACCAAGTTACTTATAACATTTTGACAGTTGCTTTAGTTTTTATCATCCTGGAATATGATTAGTTAGGGAAAAAAAAGCAAAATATTTTCTCTTCATATTAATATTTTTTTGTCTCTTAAGACTATGAAATAGAATTAGGCTTCAAAGGTACTTATATTTTTAAGGCTACAACTGTAAATTGTACATATCTGAAAATGCACGTGTCACCAGGAGTATAGTGAAAAAGTCCAGAGGTGACTTGGTTATTACCTTTACACTTGAGAGGACTACTTGTTTTGACTTTATATATAAAATATTACTACTATAAAGGGCAAGCATCAGTTTGACTACTGAAAGGAAGCAGAGTAGAAAGTATAATGAAATAATTATCTTTTAGTAATTGACATACCATAATATTGTAATTAGGCTATTTAGTTCCTCTTCACTTTCTGCCATAAGGGTGGTATCATCTGCATATCTGAGGTTATTGATATTTCTCCCAGCAATCTTGATTCCAGCTTAAGCTTTTTCCAGCCCAGCATTTTTCATGATGTAATCTGCATGTAAGTTAAATAAGCAGGGTGACAATAATATACAGCCTTGATGTACTCCTTTTCCTATTTGGAACCAGTCTGTTCAATGTCCAATTCTAACTGTTGCTTCCTGACCTGCATATAGGTTTCTCAAGAGGAAGGTCAGGTGGTCTGGTATTCCCATCTCTTTGATAATTTTCCACAGTTTGTTGTAATCCACACAACCAAAGACTTTGGCGTAGTCATCTGGTCCTATCACTTCATGGGAAATAGATGGAGAAACAGTGGAAACAGTGTCAGACTTTATTTTTTGGGCTCCAAAATCATGCAGATGATGATTGCCACAGTGAAATTAAAAGATGCTTACTCCTTGGAAGGAAAGTTATGACCAACCTAGATAGCATATTCAAAAGCAGAGACATTATTTTGCTGACTAAGGTCCGTCTCATCAAGGCTATGGTTTTCCAGTAGTCATGTATGGATGTGAGAGTTGGACTGTGAAGAAGGCTGAGCGCCGAAGAATTGATGCTTTTGAACTGTGGTATTGGAGAAGACTCTTGAGAGTCCCTTGGACTGCAAGGAGATCCAACCAGTCCATTCTGAAGGAGATCAGCCCTGGGATTTCTTTGGAAGGAATGATGCTAAAACTGAAACTCCAGTACTTTGGCCACCTGATGGGAAATGCTGACTCATTGGAAAAGACCCTGATGCTGGAAGAGATGGGGGCAGGTGGAGAAGGGGATGACAGAAGATGAGATGGTTGGATGGCATCACCAACTTGATGGACATGGGTTTGGGTAAACTCCGGGAGTTGGTGATGGACAGGGAGGCCTGGCATGCTGTGAAACATGGGGTCACAAAGAGTCGGACAAGACTAAGTGACTGAACTGAACTGAATATTGTAATTTGCACAATTCCAAATATATTTTAGATCTCCTAAGGCTCAGGCTCTCTGTTAATTTCTAGGATTATAAAGTACTAATAAGAGTGACTACAGCTTAAAAAAGACCTCATGATAGAATACCACATTATCTTTTCCTTTCATTGTTTACAAGTTCCAGAAGATTGTATGAGGCTTGCCCTTAATATTTGAGAGGTAGAAGTGGGACAAATATAAATAAAATATTTTAAAGTTACATTTAAAAGGTGTTTGAATGAAGTTAATGCTTTCCTCTTACCTTAAAAAAATGCCATTATAATAACCTGTACTTAGGGTGTGATTTTATCCTTCTCTGACTTTATGGACCTTCATGATGAGAAATAAGGCCTAGGGAGAGCCGGCCCTTGGGTTCTGGAGCACACTCACCTTCTTTCCAACTCTGATTTCCATCTCTGCTACCAGAGTGGAGCCCAAGATAGTATGTCCAACCTAGTGACAGCTGTCTCTCAGCTACTCTAAGTCCTAGAAATTCAGATGTTGACAAGGGATCTACCTATGAGCCTTGGGAAGTAATGTCTGTGTGTATATGTGTAATGTTGGATTAAGATTAAAAAGATAAGGAAGAACAGAAACAAGTTCTTAATGTTGGTTTAATATTCAATAAGAAAAGCAAGGTAATAAAGAATGTCAGTACAAAATGAGTGATTATAAATTGCATGTGACAGAAAATTAAAAAGCATGATATAATTGAATTATTAAAACCATTTAGAAGAAATTCCCAAGATGGTGGAGTAAAAGACCCTGAGATCACCTTCTCTCATGGGCACACCAAAATTACAACTATTTATAGAACAGCCATCAATGAAAAAGAATGGGGTTCAACTGTTGGTGGGAATGTAAATTAGTTGATTTTAAGACTTCCTTCCATATACAAATATATTTTTGAGATTTAATGTAATGAGTATGAGTAATAATATATTTTTATTGTTGCAAAACAGTATATTCTTTACAATTAAATATATGTGGGTCCTGTGCTTACTAATGCTAGATTTAGATGAATTTTAAAACCTCTCTTAGCCTTTCTTATCTCTTGTGTAGCATGAATGTACTGTAGGTATCTTTCTCATAGAATTGTTGTGTATGTTAGCTAAGCAAGCACATATCACAGAAGCTTGCATATGGTAACCAACAATTAAAAGTATGCTGCTATCATCATCATATCAATTAAATGGTGAGAATTTTAGTTCTTCCTCTTATTATCAGTATATCTTAGAAATAGTAATGGTTACAAACTAACCAGTTTTCCTGTTTGATTCTATTTTCCTGAAGTTACTCTTGCCTGGAAAATCCCATGGACGAAGGAGCCTGGTAGGGTGCAGTCCATGGGATAGCTGAGAGTCGGACACGACTGAGCAACTTCACTTTGACTTTTCACTCTCATGCATTGGAGAAGGAAATGGCAACCCACTCCAGTGTTCTTGCCTGGAGAACCCAGGGACGGGGGAGCCTGGTGGGCTGCCGTCTATGGGGTCGCACAGAGTTGGACATGACTGAAGCGACTTAGCAGCAGCAGCAGCAAGCCTGAATTAGGAACCTAACGAGCAGAGCCATAGTTTTGACATGATCTAGCTTTGTGATCTTGGCCACGACATGAACTCTCTGGTCTTCCATTTCCACATAGATAAAACACAATAATTTGAATAGATGAATTCCAAGCCTTTGTCAATTATAGTGCCAATTTAAGTTGTCTGTATGTGTTCTAAATGTTACTTCTATAGCCACACCCCACTCAGAACATCTAGGTCAGTATCATTGCTTCCCTGAAGTCTTACAGAAGCTTCCTGCCTAATGTCCTTGCTTCCCCCTTGGTCTCTTGGTAACCCACAATCTATATACAGCATCCCAACTGGTAACTTGAAAATGAAATCTTAATATGCTTTTCTACTGCTTACACCCACCAATGCACTTGGAATAAAATTTAAATACCTTATCACTGCCTACGTGTTCTGACACACATAACCTCTAAGTTTCACTACCATCTTGTCTAGAATCACTGTCCCGTTGTTATCCATGGTCCAGTTACATGGATGTTCTCCTTACCCAAATAGTCCAATTTATTTCCCAACTTAAGATCTTTGAGTAACCAAATTCTTTTAACAACAATGCACTCTTACTGATTCATGTTTGACTGGTTCTTTTTCACGCATCTAGATCTCATCTTAAATGCTATCGTCTTAAAGGGGTATTTCCAGCTACTTTATCTATAGAACTGCCTCTGCTGCTAGTGGCTGTCACAGCTATTATGGATTTTAGTCCCCTATTAGGTGGAATAAAACTAGTTTTAAAAGTTCAAAAAACATTTTAATCTATTTTAAATATTTTCTTGGTTTATTCATTGAGTTTAATTTCTCTGAATCTAGATATCTTAGTATCAAGAGACAAGGAATCATTTTAGTCCAGATATCTTTTCTGTTCCCAGTATCTAGAATGGTGACTGGTGATGGAAAATGTTAGTAAATATTTGCTGATGAGTACAAATAAACTATAGATGAATGCATGGGTAAACAAGTGAATAGTGAGTAAACTAGTACGTGTGTGATGTGTGTGCATATGCTGAAGTTTAGTAATAACCCAACATTATCATTTAATTTGGTTCTGGCACTGCCTTTCCCAGAGAGTGGATATCAATAGTGTCATAATTGTCTATTACTCAAATGGAAAGTTTCAAATAAACTAGAGTCAATTCTACTCAGTGTTCTGTAGTGACTTAAATGGGTTCAGTTCAGTTCAGTTCAGTTCAGTCACTCAGTCGTGTCCGACTCTTTCTGACCCCAAGAACTGCAGCACACCAGGCCTCTCTGTCCATCACCAACTCCTGGGGTCCACCCAAACTCATGTCTATTGAGTTGGTGATACCATCCAACCACCTCATCCTCTGTTGTCCCCTTCTCCTCCTGCCCTCAATCTTTCCCAATATGAGGGTCTTTTCAAATGAGTCAGCTCTTCACATCAGGTGGCCCAAGTATTGGAGTTTCAGCTTCAACATCAGTCCTTCCAATGAACACCTGGGACTGATCTCTTTAGGATGGACTGGTTGGATCTCGTTGCAGTCCAAGGGACTCTCAAGAGCCTTCTCCAACACCACAGTTAAAAAGCATCAATTCTTCGGCGCTCAGCCTTCTTCACAGTCCAACTCTCACATCCATATGTGACCACTGGGAAAACCAGAGCCTTGACTAGATGGATCTTTGTTGACAAAGTAATGTGTCTGCTTTTTAATATGCTGTCTAGGTTGGTCATAACTTCCCTTCCAAGGAGTAAGTGTCTTTTAATTTCATGACTGCAATCACCATCTGCAGTGATTTTGGAGCCCAGAAAAATATAGTTAGCCACTGTTTTCCACTGTTTCCCCATTTATTTGCCATGAAGTGATGGGACCAGATGCCATGATCTTCGTTTTCTGAATGTTGAGCTTTAAGCCAACTTTTTCACTCTCCTCTTTCACTTTCATCAATAGGCTCTTTGGTTCTTCACTTCTGCCATAAGGGTGGTGTCATCTGCATATCTGAGGTTATTGATATTTCTGCCGGCAATCTTGATTCCAGCTTGTGCTTCCTCCAGCCCAGCGTTTCTCATGATGTACTCTGCATATAAGTTAAATAAGCAGGGTGACAATATACAGCCTTGACGTACTCCTTTTCCTATTTGGAACCAGTCTGGGTAGGCAATCCAGAAAATAAAAGATACGTATAGTTGATTCACTTTGCTTTACAATAGAAACTAACACAATATTGTAAAGCAACTATTTTTTGTTGTTTAGTTGCTAAGTTGTGTCTAACTTTTTGCGACCCCATGGACTGTAGCCCGCCAAATTCCTCTATTCCTGGGATTTCCCAGTCAAAAATACTGGAGTGGGTTGCCATTTCCTCTTCCAGGGGATCTTCCCAATCCAGGGATCAAACCTTCATCTCCTGCATTGGTAAGTGGATTCTTAATCACTAAGCCACCTGGGAAAACTATACTCCAATTCTAATTAATTTTTTTAAAAGGAACACTATTTAGAGCCAATGGTGACTAATAGCTCATCTGGCCTCTCTCACCCCTCTTTCTCTTTCATATATGCATAAATATGTAAAATATGTAATTTTTTCTCCTCGTCAATTTAAGCTGTGATATACTTATTTTTATTTTGAAGGCTAGAAACTTTACTTTTAAAAAAAATTGTTACCATGCAAATTTCAGTAAAAATTACATTAGTTATACTGATTCTGGAAACTCAATCTGTTTTAAATTCTTGGATTAATTACATTAACAAAATTGTTTATAAACATGTTAAACATACAAAAAAGAAAATCAGAATTGGGAGTTTCATGAGGATAGAGACACTATTTGATTTTCTTCCCTGCTTGTAAATAACAGTATGTCTGACATATCCCAAGGGCTAATAACTGATCACTGAATTATTGACATATAGAAAACAGGATTGTGATATTTCTGCATAAAATCATCAGCTATAGATATTACTCAGGATGGTTTTACAAGTGACCTAATACCTATCAGCAGTGATTTTTATTTTACATTCCATAAATATTCTCAAACAAAAAGTTCTAGATTTTGCCATCAGTTTGCATAATAAAACAAGAATGAATTTCTGATTCAGTCAGACACAAATTCCAGTATCTTGACCTTGAGCATGTCATTAAACTTGTAAAATTCAGTTTTCCCATCAGTAAATTAAGATGAACACATCTACATCCCATAATTTGTCATACACCTTATCAGGTACTAGAAACACATCTCACTCATATGGGACTGAAAAGGCTTCCCAGATGGCTCAGTGGTAAAGAATCTGACTGCCAATGCAGGAGATGCAGGTTTAATCCCTGGGTCAAAAGATCCCCTGGAGAAGGAAGTGGCCATCCATTCCAGTCTTCCTGCCTGGGAAATTCCATGGACAGAGGAGCCTGGCAGGCTATAGTCCATGGGATCACAAAGAGTCGAACAAGACTTACTGACTGAGCCCCCATATAAGACTCAAAGTTTAATAAGATTTAACATTACCATTTAGTAGACATATGGCCCATGTATATCTCTTTGTCCTTTACCTACCTCAAAGCATATACAGGTTTTACTTCTTTTATACCCATATTATACCACTTACTAGCTATGTCATCTTGAGTTACCTGTGAACATGTGTTTCTCATGTGTTCGAAATATTATCTGCATTAGTAACCTCAGAGGGTTATTTTGAGAACTGAAGGAGAGTATTCCTGTAAAAGTGTTTCATAAATGCTAACATATATAAAGGACAAGCTGGAATCAAGATTGCCGGCAGAAATATCAATAACCTCAGATATGCAGATGACACCACCCTTATGGCAGAAAGTGAAGAACTAAAAAGCCTCTTGATGAAAGTGAAAGAGGAGAGTGAAAAAGCTGGCTCAAAGTTCAACATTCAGAAAACAAAGATCATGGCATCTGGTCCCATCATTTCCTGGCAAATAAATGGGGAAACAGTGGAAAACAGTGGCTGACTTTATTTTCTTGGGCTCCAAAGTCACTGCAGATGGTGATTGCATCATGAAATTAAAAGACACTTACTCCTTGGAAGGGAAGTTATGACCAACCTAGACAGCATATTAAAAAGCAGAGACATTACTTTGTCAACAAAGGTCCATCTAGTCAAGGTTATGGTTTCTCCAGTGGTCATGTGTGAATATGAGAGTTGGACTATAAAGAAAGCTGAGCACCAAAGAATTGATGCTTTTGAACTGTGGTGTTAGAGAAGACTCTTGAGAGTCCCTTGGCTGCAATGATCCAACCAGTCCATTCTAAAGGAGATCAGTCCTGGGTATTCATTGGAAGGACTGATGTTGAAGCTGAAACTGCAATGTTTGGGCCACCTGATGTGAAGAGCTGACTCATTTGAAAAGACTCTGATGTTGGGAAAGATTGAGGGCAGGAGGAGAAGGGGACAATAGAGGTTGAGATGGTTGGATGCCATCACTGACTCAATGGACATGATTTTGGGTAAACTCTGGGAGTTGGTGATGGACAGGGAGGCCTGGTGTGCTGTGATTCATGGAGTCACAAAGAGTTGAACATGACTGAGTGACTGAACTGAACTGAACTGACTGAACATATATAAATAAAAGGCCATTCATTTGCCTGTAACTCTCAAAAGAAAACATAATGTAGTATGAAGATCACAAGTCTAGGAGGCTTCTTATTTACTGTGAAACCATCAACAAGTTATTAAGCTCTTGATCATCAGTTCCCATGCTGTGGATACTTCAGTCATATCTGGTGTCATTCTACCTTTAGAAGATTTACCCGCTCTGTCCTTGATTCTGTTTCCAAGAAACTGAGTTATTACTTGCCTCAGGTCCTTTGCACATACTTTTCTGAATAGCCTGGTGGCTATAGTCCATGAGGTTGGTAACAGTGGGAAATGACTGGGCAATTAACATTTTCATTTTCACTTTGCATTGACCCAGAAGACTCTTTTTCCTACGAATCTCATCCTTTGTATCCTAGCTTAAATGTTACTTCACTAGGGTGACATTCATTGACCATCCTGTTGAAAGTACAATCCCCCAGTTTCATTCTTGTTTATTTTTCCAACCTTACTATTCCAAAGTACCTACATCTTCAAAATAATGAAAAAGTAGTTTAAGCACAATAACGACTGCCAATTATTTATTTCTTATTACGTGACAAGCACTGGAATAAGCTGTTTTGAGCAATATCTTGCCTGACCTTTGCCTGACCTTCAAGACTTTCCAAAGTAGCAACAGTAATTATCTCCATTTTATAGTCAAGAAATTTGGAAGTTAGGGATAATATGTAACTGATCAAGATCTTACAGTTTGTGGATGGTGGAGCTAGAAGTCAAACCCAGTGTGTTTTGCTCTTATGGCGAAACAATTAGTTCCTAAAATAACCCATGAGTTTCCCTCCATTTCTCAATCTTCTTTAATTCTAAAACTAAATTCTGGCAAGTTAAAACATGAAAGAAGGTGAGTGTTATCACTTCCAGCCAGATGTATTTGTTAGGTAGAAGAGAGATCCCACCAGACCTTTTGGGATTTTCATGACTGAGAAATAAAATTGTATGTGTCAGTCCACTGAGATCTTTTCTGTTGTTACTCACTCTGACTAATACAACTACTGAAGTTATACTGCCTCCTCAGGAAATGAGACAGTAGAAAGTAGTCTTCAGTTCATTGGAGGTACTTTCTACTGTAGAAAAAACTTATGATGTCATTTTATTTTTGAACATTTTATTAGGGCTACAAAAACATTTGCTTATGTGAACAAGCAAATTTTGTTTGGGTAACATGATAAACTTTATAATTCCAGGTTTTTCAACAGTGCTTAAAAGCCTTATAATGTTCGATATGTTCCATTATTCAAGGATATTGGAGGGAAAAAAATGCCCAAATTACACTTTAGTAATCTTGAAGAAAGTAATGAAAGAAGACATCTTTACATGTTATGTATTTTTCTTCTGCTTCTGCCTTGGTCAATGGTAGGTTAACTGTAAGTGGGCCATATTTCACATCCATTCTTTACTTGTTTTTGAATAGGAGGGAGATCATTGCCTAAAGAAAAAAGATACTGCTCATATCACAGGATATTGTGCCTTAAGAAACTGATCAAATTCCTTCTGCAAATATACTGCTATTTATAAAGGGATAGGAAAATGGGAAACACAAATTCATGCTTAGGTTTTTGTTATTAGAGGTACATTAAGTAAAATCAGAAGGGTGCCTAGCTTATTCAGAATTAACTCTGTGCTACATATTGGCACACGTGCTGCTTTTAATTCTACAGTTCTTGGAGAATATAATTTGTCTCATTTCTACCCAGAAAAGATTAAAGAGGTTGACTCACTTTCAAAGGAGAGCAGAGCCAATTAATGACAGAATTTAATATAACTCATGGAAATGAGGGATGATGCTGGAAAATTCCAAGATTTCTGCCCCTATTGACTGACTCCCAAGTGATCTATGTGCCTATAAAGTAAAATGGACTGTTCAGAATTTTGTTAGTGCTATATTTAAATAAATATTCTTTTATTCTGTCTTGATAATTAAATGAGATAACACACACTGTCTAGCATAAAACAATGGTAGTCCTACTCATTATACTCTCTCACCATTATTATTTCTTTTTTAAAAAAGAACTGTAATTCTTTTCTATCTTGATTTTCCAGTAACCACAAATCCAGTTTCTTCTGAACTTTAGGTATTTAGGACTACTTAATCCTTTCCATGGTCTTCTCAGGTAACTTAGCTGGTAAAGAATCTGCCTGCAATGCAGGAGACCCTGGTTCGATTCCTAGGTCAGCAAGTTCCCTGGAGAAGAGATAAGCTACCTACTCCAGTTTTTTTGGGCTTTCCTGGTGATTCAGACGATAAAAAATCTGCCTGCATTCAAGGGTTCAGTCCCTCGATTGGGAAGATCCCCTGGATGGAAGAAGGTATGGGAACCCACTTCAATATTCTTCCCTGGAGAATCCCCATGGATGGTAGCCCAGCAAGGTCCTTTTGTCCATGGGGTCACAAAGAGTTGGACACGACTGAGCAACAAAGCACAGCACAGCCATCCTTTACCCAGAGCAGTTAGAATATATTTTCCTCTTCTATCTACACTGTTTTATTTTCTTCTCACAACCACCTTATGACTAGGTTTTGCCAATCCTAGTTTAGATTGGAGGAGAGGAGAGGGAAAAGATCTTAAGAGATAAAATTACTTGTTTCAGGTCATAAAATAAGTGGCTAATCTGGGAACAGAATCAGACATTAAGATTTTAATTTTTCTGAATTCTAATGAACTAACTATATTAAAAAGCTGCTTAGCTTACATCATTCCCCGGAAAGATACTAATGTGCCTTCTTCACTCTCACACACAACTACGCAAGTCTTGAAATGCACTTGTGGTTAGTCTTACTCTCTTATACTTTTCACAGCAACACTTTATCTTGGGAAACCATTGCCTCTTTAGCTTTGGTCCTAGAAAAACATGCTTGGAACAGACCTGGGCCCCACACTTAGTTAAAAACCAGACCCAGCTCAAATACTCGCATCTTGAAGAGACCTGTCAGCTGTACATGGGCAAGATTACCCA
The DNA here is from genome assembly GCA_006408695.1 of Aepyceros melampus. Taxonomy (NCBI): domain Eukaryota; kingdom Metazoa; phylum Chordata; class Mammalia; order Artiodactyla; family Bovidae; genus Aepyceros; species Aepyceros melampus. The sequence goes on from SJXQ01006408.1 coordinate 148,599, forward strand.
ACCTGCTTAGTCATGTATGGGTGAACAAGAATAAACGATTGCTGCTTTATGCTACTGAGTTTTGGGTCATTTATAAACAAACACTTGAACACACACACCAGTACGCCAGTGTCTGTGCTGGCAAGTCTTAGCAGTGACTAAGCTTTGAATAATAAGAGAAAAAGACTGCAGTGCTGTTGGGCCAGGAATGCTAAATTTAGTACCTTCAACATGACCTAAAATACAAACAATTTTAAGAGCCACTGTATTTCAGGATCATTTTTCAGTTTTGAGCTCTGGAATGCCTAGAATTATCTGGTTTAGCAAATAATGATACACAGAACAGAACAGAATAGCTCAGAGGGATCTCTAGTTATCAAGAGAACTTGATCGATGTCTCAAAGATGTCAAACAATATTGTTTAATGGCTCTGTTTCCTCTGATAACACCTAATCTTCAGGCTGCACGTAATGATCACTTGGAAATCCCAAGCTCTTGCTACTGGAATGCATGAGTTTTAAGCCTCACAAATTTAAATCATCAACTCCAGTAGATTCTGAGAATCTTATCCTAGTGTTCTCAGTAAAAGTTCTAAGATTCAGTCTGACTACATAGACCTGGGTCACATGCTTACATCTCTGAAACTTTAGACTGTGCTAATTGGCTCTCTCCCGTAGTTTCCCATTAATCCTTTTAATCCTATTCATATCATTTGGACAGAAAACAGGAGGTGACTACAATGTTCTTGCTATTCTTATCACTTAAACTCCGTGTAACATGAAGAGAAAAACAATTCATCAGAATTATGACTGTGGCTTGGAGAGAAATCGATTGATTCATCATTGGTTTGCACAAGGTCGTGTATTTCCCAGTTGGGACAAGTTCCACAGCACTTTGCAAACACTCTGATATAATTGAAGACCATAAGGCAGACTTTCCAGGGAGTCCAGAATATTGTTTTGACTGTTATTCCCGTTTGAAAAAATAAAATATCTATGATACCCCAGAGTCCTCCAAGCTAAAGCTCAGTTGTTTTTTGGGATGATTTACACACAGAAAGAAATCTTTCAGCTTAACACTATGACATACTACTCTCTGAAAGGATGCCAAAAGCTGTGGCTCTTCTTGTGGGTGCTGTGGGAGTTGCAGAAACATGAAAATCAAGAGTAAAGGATATAAAATAAACTTCATTGGGAATAATTATTTTTAAAAAGAAAAACAGGCCCAGATTTATATATTATTCATCAAATATTTTATGTATATCAATTTAAAAAAACATTAATATCTATCATAAAACTGAAATTTAATGACCTCATGCTACATTCTAGATTATGTACTAAGTTTTCTACACCATTGCATCCTCATAGTAATGAATCATTGTCTTCATTTTTCATGAGCCATTAGTCAAGTCACATGGCTGGTAAGTGGTAGGACAAAGATCGAGCCCCCACTGTCACATATCAGTCCCAATGTCTTCATGATACACTATATCATCAAGGAAGCACAGAATATTACCACAGAATAAGGTAGTAAACTGTGTGTAGTGAATTTAATTTGATTTAATTTGAATAACTTTCATATGTTTTGATCTGAATTCTGAAAACAGATTGATACAGGTTTGGGTGAAGAGGAGAGGGGCCATGTTAGTTACCCAAAATAATGGATTTCTTCAAATTCTCTAGTATCTTTATTAAAAAATCATCTACTTGAGGGTTTGTTTGCCATTTTAAGACCTATGCACTAGTGCTTAATACATATCTGTTGACTGAAAGTAATATTCAGTATAGGATTAGCCATTCACTAGAACCTCATCTTATTGTAGTTCACCTGCTGCTGCTAAGTCACTTCAGTCATGTCCGACTCTGTGCGACCCCATAGATGGCAGCCCACCAGGCTCGCTCATCCCTGGGATTTTCCAGGCAAGAACACTGGAGTGGGTTGCCATTTCCTTCTCCAGTGCAGGAAAGTGAAAAGGGAAAGTGAAGTTGCTCAGTTGTGTCTGACCCTTAGCGACCCCACGGACTGCAGCCTACCAGGCTCCTCCATTGGATTAACTAAAATTTTAAACTTAATTTAAACTAACTCTCTGGATTCTTTGATAAAATTTAAAGTTTGATGAAAGAAAGTGAAAGTTAGTCACTGGCTGTGTCTGGCTCTTCTGTCGATGGAATTCTCCAGGCAAGAATCAGGTGTGGGTTGCCATTTCCTTCTCCAGGGGATCTTCCTGACATAGGGATTGAACCCAGGTCTCCTGCACTGGCAGGCAGATTCTCTAGTATTTGAACCACTAATTCTTAGGAAGCTAAAATTAATTTCACAAACTTGTTAAACAAAGCTAGTTAATTGTTGAAATCCCAAAACTGTATAATTTTTTTAAAATGAACTTTATTAATGATTGGATTACAATGTAAGTACATTTTTAGTTGGAAAATAATTTTAAAATAATCACTTTGCAAAGTTGTACATTTAAACTGGAAAAATTTGATATTATTTTCTAATGATACTGCATTTTCCCTTTATATTGATAAAAATGCCAAAAGCACACTAAAACTATTCTATGGAAACCAATGGGTATGTGTATTGTTTCTGGTCAGTTTTGCCATTGTAGGCTTTCATTGTTTTCATTTTATACAGTATTGATGAACAGACAATCTATTGTGTGTTTGTAGCATTTGACTTTGTGGTGGAGATAATTTCTTATTTGCAAAGTTGTACATTTAAACTGGAAAAATTTGATATTGTTTTCTAATGATACTGCATTTTCCCTTTCTATTGATAAAAATGCCAAAAGCACACTAAAACTATTCTATGGAAACCAATGGGTATGTGTATTGTTTCTGGTCAGTTTTGCCATTGTAGGCTTTCATTGTTTTTATTTTATACAGTATTGATGAACAGACAATCTATTGTGTGTTTGTAGCATTTGACTTTGTGGTGGAGATAATTTCTTAATGTTTGCCGCCTCCTCTTTCTTTTACTTCTATCAGAGTAATTTGGGAACTTTAATTTTCCTCCTGCTTTACAATTCAGTCTTTTTGTTGTTGTTGATAATCCCAGCATTTGTACAATACTTCCTGAGGAAGATCTCTGATACCAATGCATAACAGGCTTCTTAAAATAATTCTGATGGACACACTTAGTGCTATTTTTTTCCCCCCACAAACTCAGTTCTTGTCTTAACCATGAAATTGCTGTGCTATGCATTTTATTAGGCTTGAAGTCTTAATACTCTTTTTCCAGCTATGAACTGAAGAGAATATAGGTCCCCGGATAAACTTATCTGCTGGGAAAGGAACATAGAAATGTAATCTCCTAACTGGCCTCATACCTTTTGGCTGTGCTTTGCACAAATGAATCTGAAGACATTTATCTGACTCTAAAGCTGAGATCTTCATGAAAGCAGGTTAGCTCTCCTAGATTCAAATAACTGAGTTTATATCCTGTGACCTAAGGGTGACTTGTGAGTATTAAGCCAACCTGTGGGTGAAAAGAGAAGTGGACTTAAAATAGTTTAGATTTACTGTGAAAGGCAAAGAGGTGAGTAGTGCAGACGAAGAGAAATGGCTGTACAACACTTCCTGCTGTAAAAGAGGCTACCTTGAACTTGCTGATTGAGAAGAAATAATGCAGTGCCTTGCAAATAAACCATCTGATGGATGTCTTCTGCTAGAACGGAGCTCACTGTATTTACTCTCTTTCTGTTTGATGTCAGCATCTTAGCACTCAGCGTGAACTCTACTACAGCTAACCGTCGAAATAAGTTATTTCTAGTCGATAATGAATGCTTCCCTAACATGTTATTATTGAAAATAACAGGTTCCAAATGTGTGACCGTATGGTATACAATTCATTTTCTTCCTCTGAAAGAATTGGATTTTCTTGTCATTAGAATTGAATTGTGTGTCGACACCGTACTAAGTCAGAACATCCTGAATCCAGACCAAAGGCAAAAAGTTAGGATGAAAGATTATAATAACAATTGCAGTTGAACAGTGGCTTACAATCTGCAAAGAGCTTTGAAAGTACTGCTTTGGAACGTTTGGTCACTAAGGAAGATAGCATATGTATTTTTATTCCCATTTTAGTAAAAGGTGGATTTAAGCATAGGGGATTTAAGTTACTTATCCAACATCATCACAAAACTGGTAATTGAGAGCACTGAGGCTCAAACCCTGAGTATATGCTTCCGAATCTAGTGTTCTATCTTTCCTTCCTCTAAAAGTAAATACAATTACCTGAATTTGCTTGGCTATTTTTAACAATAGAAAGAGAGAAGCATAAAGGTCCTTGTTGTGAGAGTGACTGCAAACAGCTGGGAGAATGTCATGCTGGTTGTTGGGCCTCATGCTGGTTGTTGGGCCACACAGATAGTTACAGAGTGGCCTAGACAGGGTTTAAACACATTTCTCACATGTTCAAAATCACACTTCAAGGTATATACATTTAAAAATCAAATTTTGAAGACATGTTTTTCATCTTTTCTTGTTTTCTTTGCCCTCTAATATGTTAAATGATTACTAGAACTAAGCATGCTTAGTAGAACCTAGGGCACACACAGAAATTTTCTTGTTTTAGGAACTTAGGTTCGTGTAAAGAAATGTATAGTTCTTCCCTCTCTCCTTCTCTTTCTTTCTTCCATTATTATTTATTGAGTACCTGATATGCACCTAGTATGGTAAACAGTAATCATTGCTTTTAACTCTTAGTTTCCTATTTAAGATTATTCTACTGTATCATCTAAGGAATTCCTTCCTCTGCTTAAGTTTAATAGGATATTGAAGAAATTGTTTTTCCTGAAATGTTGGCTGCAGTCCAGCTAGGAATGAGAGAGAGCAATAACCACTCATTCTTACATACATCAGATTCACCTTCTATAACAAAGTCTGTATTGGGCATAACACTGGGTTTCAATTAGACTCTGAATATCAAAATAGCATGGTAAAGTCTGGTGATGAGAAATGACAGGATTGTTAACAGTGAATCTGCAGTTACATCCCTCTAACTGGTTGCACTCAATTTAGCAAGGAAATTATAGGTTCACTTTTGCAGAATAGATGCTCCTGAAAATAGAAAGATGCTTGTAAATAGAATACACTTACCTTCAAAGTCAGGGAGTTTGCTCTTTTAGGCAATAGTTTGCTCAAAAAAAAAGAAAAGAAAAAACACCTAAGAAGTGTAGGACTATTTCTAATAATTAAATTGTATTTAAAAATCTTTATTTTCATGACCTTGATACCCTATGGAAGAAAGTAAGTTATGTTTATTCATTATCGTCTTACTTAATCTTCACCACAAGGCAGGAATCAGGTCTATTATCATTGCCATGTATTCATGGTGCCCTTTGAGAATTTTCTCACCTCTCAAGAATGCTGTATCTTCTGGCTTTGATGATTTCATCACTAGCCTTAGTGTTAGATTGGATCACTGTTCACTAGTCTTCCCTCTTTATTATAGAAACAATGCATATATTCACTTTGCCATGTGACTCAACTATACCACTATATCTGGTAAGCTGAGTACCTTTCCCTGACCCAGTGATACTGGGTATGGCCAGTGACTTACTCTGGGCACTAAATGTTAGCAAATATAATTCCAACAGAAGCTTAAAGTATTTTGTAACTTGACCTTTAATCCTTCTGACATCCACCATGAGAGCACACTTCAAATATCAGTCTCAATATGAAAAGACACTTGGAAGACCTGAATTAAATCTATGACCAACAGCAAAGCCTAGCTGAGTCCAGCCAAGCCCAGCAGAGCCAACATTTAACTTTCAGATTTGTGAATGAGGAGGGACAAAAAGCTATTTACTCCTTTAAGTCACTAAGGCATTGTAGTATCTTGTTCGGAGAAGGCAATGGCACCCCACTCCAGTACTCTTGCCTGGAAAATCCCATGGACAGAGGAGCCTTGTGGGCTGCAGTCCACGGGGTTGCTAAGAGTCGGACAGGACTGAGCGACTTCACTTTCACTTTTCACTTTCATGCATTGGAGAAGGAAATGGCAACCCACTCCAGTGTTCTTGCCTGGAGAATCCCAGGGACGGGGGAGCCTGCTGGGCTACCGTCTATGGGGTTGCATAGAGTTGGACACGACTGAAGTGACTTAGCAGGAGCAGCAGCAGTATCTTGTTATGCAGCATTACTAAAGCAAATCTAACTAATGGATTTTCTGAAGAGTTTGCTTTTATATGCTATTGAACATATCATTTTATTTTCCTAGGTCTTTCTAGGCCATTTAAAATTAAAACACTTCCACACACCATATGTTTGTTACCAACGACAGCCTGCCCATCCTTTAACTACAGGTAGACTCCCCTACAGGTATTTCCAACCATTGTTGTACATGTAGCTATATGGAAAACAGACATAACAATAAGTGTTTATCTTAAGGAAAAGATGAGTAGTGACTAGGTTGAAACTGGCTTTAGTGATTTTCCACATATCACTGATCAATGCTTGGGAAGGAGTGCTCAAATCTGTAGAAATAGTTATAAAGAAATAAATCTTATGTTTTCTTTTTCTCAGTTCTAGTAAATGTTAATCTAGCCTCTGAGAGTATTCATATCTTTTCTACCCACTTTCCCTCAAATATATGACCTAGTGTCTTACTTACTGTACTTTCTAGTAAAAGTTTAATGTTCTGAACAAAATATATTGGATGCCATTATTTCTCTATAGTGATGCCACATGTCTTGAAAATGCAAGGGATTCTTGCTTTCTGTCTGTCAGGAACAATGCCATGTAGGCTATTTTCTGGACACTGGAATTCTCAGCCCTTTCAATTTTACTGGCTTTCTTGTTGAATGAGGGTGAGCACATTGCCTTTTACTGAAGAATTAATATTCATGTAATTGATTCTGGTGAATTTTGTTTTCTTATTTTCTATCCCTTATGAACTGTATTAAAACAACCTAATTTGATAATAACCCTTTAAAGATTTTTATTTTTTACAAGCTTGTTTGATCTTCAAGTAATGTAGTTAGCAAATTTTTTTTCGTTGTTTTTACTAAAATATATAATAGATTCCCAAGTAGTTTTCAGTTGAGTGTCCAAGAGAGAAGGGAAATAGAAATGGAACAGAGACATCTTCTATTTTATGACTGTATTAGTCTATGGCCAATACTATTTGCCTTTACATGGAAAGAAGGTCAAAGAAGTAAATCAGATTATCCTTTCATGTATCTACTTCTTTTTAAAATTTCTGAAAGTCTGCAGACTTTGAAATAAGTTGCATATCACACAAATGATAAATGGATCATAAAGGCACAATGTGCCAAAATTTTGGACATTTGACTCTGTATGAAATTGTTGTGGGAAAATAACAATTGCCGGAGAGGTTTGCCTATATAAGTATAAATTCAAAATACTATTTGGTTTGGCCACTTTTAGTTCCAAATGAAAACCTTAAGAGTGGGTAATGAACTCACTGGTCTTTAGTGTTTTTTTCTGAGAAACAGATCCACTTGAAAGATTTATCCCGCTAAAGTTCAATTACGGAAGAGGCCTTTTATACATGATGATGACACAGACATTAACACCAAATGGCTCTATTATGATTACAAATACATAGATAATGAATAATTTGGGGAGCTGTGATTTTAGTTGAATCAATTTTCTTATATTACCTTCACTAGGCTTTTAAAGACTAGTGTCACATAGGAATAGTAATAAAATACTCACAATCTAAGAATTTTATTTTTTTCTTTTTCTTTTTTTTTACAATCTAAGTATTTTATTTCTCTATGGTTGTCAGTCATTTTCATACCAAACTTATTTGTTGAATGAATTAGAACCAAAAAGACAGAAATTGCTTTTAATAAAATGCCTAGATTTTCCTCTTTGCTATTGTCTTACATTTATTCAAGAAGATAGAAATCATTATTCAAATTGTAGTCATTTATTACTACATTTTAAAAAAATATATTTCATTAGTCTAATTTACAGAATAGATTATTCAAAAATAAAAACAAAGCTAGAATCATTAATGCAGCATTTTTTGAGAATCATTTTTTAGGTCAGTTCATCATAACAATGCTTTTCAGATCACTTTCTTTGTAGATTAAGATTTTCTTACACCTGTCTCTTCCAGCCTCACATAGCAGGTTTGGCACTCTGATGACATTATTTTTGTGTCAGTTATGATTAGGTTGAAGATTCTTTGAGGTCAAATGGCTTCCACATATCAGGTGGGGAGTCCTTATGATAATGTTGCTTTCTTGAGGCCGACTTCATAGTAGTCCCCATTGAGGTGCTTTGGAAAATTGTATTACCTATGCTAAGGCAAACAGGAAGATCCTTTAGTACCTTCTGGGGTAGTTCTACTTTAAATTGGCAAAATAAAAAATATGCACTAAATTTCATCCTTTTAAAGTTATGTATGTGTATGTGATGATGTACGTGCTTGCATATGTGAAATATGTCAAATAAAAAGAATATATTTACCAAACATGTACCACTTAATAATATAGACATCCAAGCCAGGTTTACAAATGGGTGTGTATGAATACCATTGCAACCTTCTCTTAATCCTTTCATTCTATAACTCCTGGAGAACTCAGTAGGATAGCATTTAAACCCAGATTTTAAGGAACAAAGACTCCACAATAATCCAGCCTATTTCTGTAGCTATGAACAAAGCTAGTGGAGGTGATGGAATTCCCGTTGAGCTGTTTCAAATTCTGAACGATGATGCTGTGAAAGTGCTGCACTCAATTTGCCAGCAAATCTGGAAAACTCAGCAGTGGCCACAGGACTGGAAAAGGTCAGTTTTCATCCCAATTCCAAAGAAAGGCAATGCCAAAGAATGCTCAAACTACCGCACAATTGCACTCATCTCACATGCTAGTAAAGTAATGCTCAAAATTCTCCAAGCCAG
>SJXQ01006408.1:157475-171712 GCA_006408695.1 Aepyceros melampus
AGCGCCGAAGAATTGATGCTTTTGAACTGTGGTGTTGGAGAAGACTCTTGAGAGTCCCTTGGACTGCAAGGAGATCCAACCAGTCCATTCTGAAGGAGATCAACCCTGGGATTTCTTTGGAAGGAATGATGCTAAAACTGAAGCTCCAGTACTTTGGGCACCTTATGCGAAGAGTTGACTCATTGGAAAAGACCCCGATGCTGGGAGGGATTGGGGGCAGGAGGAGAAAGGGACGACCGAGGATGAGATGGCTGGATGGCATCATGGACTCGATGGACGTGAGTCTGAGTGAGCTCCGGGAGTTGGTGATGGACAGGGAGGCCTGGCGTACTGCGATTCATGGGGTCGCAAAGAGTCGGACACGACTGCGCGACTGAACTGAACTGAACTGACTGATTTCTGTAGCTTCTACTTTTGTTATTCAGTCGCCAAGTTGTGTCCAACTCTTTGCAACCCCATGGACTACAGCACACCAGGCTTCCCTGTCCTCCATTTCTCCCAGAATTTGCTCAAGTTCATGTTCATTGAGTCGATGATGCCATCCAACTATCTCATCCTAATACTTTGAAAGAAAAAAAAGATACAACATGTATAGAAAAGACAAGAGGTGGTCACAAATTTGGGTCAAAGGATAAATCAGATAAGAGAAATAAAGAAAGAATTGATAGTCAGATATCAAAGGAAACATTTTAATCAAGTTGGTGTGTGTATGAGAGAGTAAAAAAAATATTTGAGACATTCTTTTGTTCTAAATGTTAGAATTTCTCCAAGTTTTTGTCACTATTTCAGTAAATGGAATTCTCCAGGCCGGAATACTGGACTGGGTAGCCTTTCCCTTCTCCAGTGGATCTTCCCAACCCAGGAAATAGAAAAGACAAGAGGTGGTCACAAATTTGGGTCAAAGGATAAATCAGATAAGAGAAATAAAGAAAGAATTGATAGTCAGATATCAAAGGAAACATTTTAATCAAGTTGGTGTGTGTATGAGAGAGTAAAAAAAATATTTGAGACATTCTTTTGTTCTAAATGTTAGAATTTCTCCAAGTTTTTGTCACTATTTCAGTAAATGGAATTCTCCAGGCCGGAATACTGGACTGGGTAGCCTTTCCCTTCTCCAGTGGATCTTCCCAACCCAGGAATCAAACTGGGGTTTCCTGAATTGCAGGCAGGTTCTTGACCAGCTGAGCTACTGCTGCTGCTGCTGCTAAGTCGCTTCAGCCGTGTCTGATTCTGTGCAACCCTATAGACAGCAGCCCATCAGGCTCCGCCGACCCTGAGATTCTCCAGGCAAGAACACTGGAGTGGGTTGCCATTTCTTTCTCCAATGCATCAAAGTGAAAAGTGAAAGTGAAGTCGCTCAGTTGTGTCCGACTCTTAGCGACCCCATGGACTGCAGCCCACCAGGCTCCTCTGTCCATGGGATTTTTCAGGCAAGAGTACTGGAGTGGGGCTACTAGGGAAGCATTAATTCCAGACTCTGGCTTGTTAAGTTTTCTTTCTGTTGTGCAGTTGTCCTTTTTTAACCTTCCAAATGTACACTAACCTGTGAAATATGATAGTATTTTATCATAGCATATTGTTAACCTCCTGTACATTTCTTTATTTATTTGTTATACTACCTTATTTATTCCTTTTATTGCTCTAACATACTTTGATGATAAAAGCAAAGAAATACATGCAAAAAAAATGAGCTTCTGACTAAAGGTGAAAAACACATGTTGTGTTCTTCCCTACCTGACATAGCGATTGTCAGCACTGTATTAATTGGGCCTCATTATAAGATCAGACTGTCTTGTTTACATCAAAACAAGATTACATAAGACATCTAAAATTTTGGCACATATTTGCACTTATTCTGTGCCATAGGACATTTTTTGCTTTAGAAATCCAATTCCTAACCCGGTTTGCAAGATGAGCAATTTACTGATTTCGAGGGAGGCTTCAGGTAACTAGTTGTTAACTTAAAAGATGACCATTCACTTGGATACATTTAAAGATATTTTCTTCCTGTGCTACTGAGCTTTTAGCTGCAAACATTTTATCAACATGTTTTCAATGGGAAACTTATTTCATGCTTTCTTATAACACCTCGATAGCCCACACATCTCCAATTTGATAGGTCAGAATGTGCTGCCTGTGTATTGCTATGATAAGGGGAAAATTCCAAAATGCCAGTTTGGACTTTTTCATTCTGGTGTACTGAAGGCAGTATTTTCCCCTATCATCATTTATTGGTTTTTATAAGTTGAATTGTAGAATAAAGTTTAGCAAGGGGATATTCATGTCAATCAGATCCTCAGAGCTATCCTACCCTGGCCATAGAAGTGCTTAATTAACTAAATAATAAAAGTTAAGATTATTAAATCCTACAACCAAAGGCCTTTGGTTTTCAGAAAATATTGAAATTAACATGATTCCTTGCTGCTGGGTTAATGATAAGGAAGCTTGAGCTCTGGTCCAGGGTGCTGGTACTCAGTAGCTGTTTAATTTTCATCAAGTCATTTAACTTCCCCAAGCTTTATTTCCTTCATGCAAAATAGTGTTACTAACCCCTGCTTTAGGTAACTTGAACTTGTATGATGCAAAGAGGTGATATTTATTTGAAAGTCAGGGATCATATATTGTTTTAACTTCACCACATCCAAAAATCAAATAAATTGTATGCTTTATCTCATTTTATTTTTAAACTGGAGCCATAACTGATAAATGACAAAGTAAAGATTCAAGTTTGATTGCCTACACTCCTTGCTATCTTTGTGACTTGAGTTAGAATTTAGTACCAAAACTGAAATGGAAAAAGTTTGTCTAAGTTCATTAAGAAGAAAATTCTGGAAATGTGGACAGATCTCTTTCATTCTCAGCTCCAGTTTTGAGTCAAAGGGCTACAGGCACATCTAAACTTATCTATTTAAATACAAATGCATATATTAATATATAACAAATAATATAATAAAGCAAAATCCAAGAGTTCATACTGATTCCTTTCATTCTTACCCAAAGCTGCAGATTTCTTTGTAGTCTCTTTCCTCTTTATGCTTTTCTAACCTTGAAAAACTTAACTCAAGTTTTAATCGGTATTCTTACTTACTGTCTGAACCTTTTACTCATTTGTTCCATGTTCCCAGTCTCCCAGAGATGCCAGCTGCCTTGTTCCATGGCCTCTGCACTCATTCAAAGGTGCCTGCTAAGTTCTCAGAACCTCCTTCATGGGCATCTCTCTCTGTATTCACCTCCCGCTTGCCTCCTTGGTCATTGTGAAGTAAAAGTTGCTCAATTGTGTCCGACTTTTTGTGACCCCATGGACTATACAGTCCATGGAATTCTCCAGGCTAGAACACTGGAGTGGGTAGCCTTTCCCTGCTCCAGGGGATCTTCTCAACCCAGGGATCAAACCCAGGTCTCCCACATTGCAGGCAGATTCTTTACCAGCTGAGCCACAAGCGAAGCCCAAGAATACTGGAGTGGGTAGCCTGTCCCTTCTCTAGCAGATCTTCCTGACCTAGGAATCCAGCTAGTGTCTCCTGCATTACAGGCATATTCGTTACCAACTGAGCTGTCAGGGAAGCCCACATTGGCAAATCCTCATGGCCCATCTCCCACTGTCTCATTCCATTGTTTCTGGCATATTGTTGCCCTTCACCAACCCCTGCCCTTACCGCCCAGCTTTCTTAGTCACCAAGGACACTGGTGCTTCAAGATAACATCTCCTTTCCCACTTCCTACTTCCCCACCTGACGTCCTGCCCTGCCACTCTGAGTCTCTGGCACACAGGCCTCTCTAGGAAGGGGAGGATGGCAAAGGATGAAGGAAACGAAGAGAGAGGGAGCATGGAAGTAAAGAGAGAAGAGCAGAGAAGAGAGAAGGAGAGGGAAAAAGGAAGAGATGGACAATGGGAACAGACAAGCAGGAAGGAAAGAATTCAAAAGTAGAGAAACAGTAGGGATGGAAATGGAGAAGAGAAGGGAAGTAATAGACTTTTAAAAAGCAATAAATAAGCCAGAAGAGAAAATTCAAGATGAGGAACATAAATATTTAAGCAAAGGCCCTGCTATAACTGTAGAAAAATTTGTTCATTCATGTAAACTTGCCCATAGCTCCTCATCACATTTAGGCTATGAACTAGAGCCAATATTTGGACTTATGACAATCTCCAGAGAACTTGTAAACTGTAATATTTTAAAATAATACTTTAATAGCACTTTGAGACTCGAATGTCATTTGATTCAACTTGCAAAGAAGAAAATACTTCCAGTGATTACAACTGGAATTGCTTTAATAATATACATCACTTTTTGGCAAGTGGACATTTTTCTAAGTATTTAATTTTAAAATAGAGAATACCTATTGATTTTGAATACTTATTCTAATTCCAGTCATTTAATAATTAATTAATTTTAATGGTAGTATTTTAGGATCTCTTACTCACCTAATTATATAAACATATCTTAATTAATTAAAAAAAACATATTTTAAATTGCCTGTGTTTAATTAGTATTAGTTAACATTGATTGGATTCATCTAGCTTAAATTTTCATGTGAAATTATGTAGACTAGAAAAAAACATAATAAATTCTAGTTATATAGTACATTATAAAGCATGGTACAATAAAGTTTATTGTATAGTAAATGTTGAAATATCTTTTACATGCTGACTGGGACTATTTCAGAAACTAATAAAGGGGATAGGAAGGGTATTAGAAGCTTTCTGTGACAATTATGTCATGTGAGGCTTAGAAAATTGTGGAGTAGAGTACAAGTCTCTTGATTTGAATTTTGGTCCTTAGAACTGTGATAGCTCATCATAACTTATAGTGAGATCACTATTTGACCATTTGAAAGGCTAAAGTGGAATTTATGTACATAACTTACATATATGTACAGAAATATGGCCACCAAGGTCACCCTCACAAAGCACCACTCTGATGCATACATATAACTATGGGAGCTAAAGCTGATAAAACATAAAACAAGAGACACAAAATGCCTTAGAGTCAAGTGATTTACTGCGTGACTATAGAATTTTATAATAAACAGTCAACCTGCGAGTACCTTGCTATGCCTACCATTTACCACTGTTTGTGTAGGTACTGAGAAAGCAGGATGAATATGACTTGTCCTCTTTTAATTTTTCAGGGTATCTGGAAGACTACCAAAAATAATAGAGAATCAATTGGTGTATAACTAAATGCTTGGACTTTGTTTCTAAAGGCTTTGCTTTCTGGTTTTGCCTCTGCCTCTCACACCAAGTACTAGTGGCAGAATCATTTATTTACATTCTCCAAGTCCTAGCTTTATCATTTTCAAAATGAGAAAAATAATATTCATACTGATTACTCAATAAATTAATAAGAATGAAATAAGCAATGTGAATAATCAGTCATTAGAGAAAAGTAAGATCATTTTACAAGGTGGTTTCAGATAGTTTTGGCTTTAAATTTTGTTTTCAGAAGGTAATACCTTAGCTTACAAAGCACTTTGGATTTTACAGACAACTTCAGTGTGAATCATCTCATTTAATATTCTGAAAATCTTTTGTAATGAACTCATTCTCTTGTTTTTTGAAATGCTTGCATTGGAACATCCAATATTAAATCTGTAGTCAACAAGAGAACTCTGGGCAAGACTTAGATTTTCTTACTCCAAACCAACAACTTTTTCTGTGTTTCTATTCAGAGAATCATTGTTTTATAGTGTAAATCTTAACGCCACTAGAAATAAAATGTCACCTAACCTAAGTATAGTGATTTTCTTTATTCCTCCAGGGAAAACTGATTACTCTATAGGTACACAATTATATAATGTTAATAACCCCAAAGTACTTCTAGCAGTTTCCAAAAGGGTTAACTCATTGGCATTTTCATTGTTCAAATACAAAAATGTAATAGCTTAATAATTTAGAATAATATATCCTACACAGCTCTGTTTCTAATAACTCTCTAAATGTGCTTTCTATTTGCAAATTCATGTTCCATTTCATTCTCCCCAAACTCCCTTCTAAAGCTTTGACTTGAATGCTTATCTCTAAGTGTTTCTTATTCTTTGAAGAGAGGAATCATACCTATTCATTAATGGAGTTGAAAGCAGTGAGGTCTCCCTGATCTTTTACTTCTAAACACTCTTTTACTTTTGCATCTAGGATAATGCTTGCACATAATGAAAAAAAAAATCTACCATTGATGAGCAATCATATGTGTAATGATGCATTTCAAAAATGAAGTCATTTAATCCCCCTAACAACCCAAAGGAGATATAGATAAGAACACTGAGGCTTAGAAAGTTTAAGTAATGTCCCCTTGTTCAGAGTGCTTGTAAGCTTAAAGCAGGATTTTAGACCATGTCATCTAACTCCAAAGTCTTTGTTTTTAGCCACCATGCTACATTACTTTTTGTGATAGGCAATTATTATTTATTTATCAGATATAAGAAATATTGTTTAAAATTGAAACTGATCAAGCCAAAGTCATGCCTGGATGGTTGGTTTCTGCATTTATTTCATCTAAAAATTAAATTAAAGAGATAACTTAGTGCTAAAATGAATAGAAGAATTTGGATATTTTGTGTCAGATTCAGTAGAAAGTGTACACATTGCACCTTAGGAGTTGACAAAACACATTTCTAACCTATTATAGTAAGAAAAGTTTCTGAATCATAGTATCACATTTTAAAGTCCTCCATATCTCTATAGATATTATTTACTACCTTAAATAAATAACACAACATCAGGACCCCACAAACATCTCTTGAAAAGAGGTTATTATTGTTTGCATTTATTTTTGCTCTTTTTGTAAGATACTTATCCATCCTTCTAAGAAACAAATGCTCAAAAGTGATTTTGAGTATTCCTCTTCCAATTATAATACTATTGTTCCCCTGAATTTCCTTTGCCACAGTTCACACACTGTTCTCAGAAGTTAGAAGAGTTTATTTCTGATTGTGGAATTCTAACAAAGTGCTCATATACACAAATGGGAAGTTATGCCTGACCTGAGCATTTCAATGAAGTAAAGAGATCTGCCTTTTTCTGTGTGGTGTTTTTCACCTTGCCATTTTAGTGGCCTTTTGGTTTGTTTTGGGTTGTTTTCAATTCTTTTTTCTTCAGTACAATTGAGGTTGAAGAATACACTCAAGAGTCTTTCTCCTCCTCCAGAGAAGGTGACCTTCACACAGAAGTTCTGATAAGTAGGTTGGAATGAAGGAAGAAAAGGAAGGAAGCATTTGATGCTCTCCCTAGTTAGAAAGATCTGGTGCTACCTTCTTTTTCTTCCTGTGCTTTTAGGAAAGTCAAGATGCAGAAAAGTCATCATTCAGTCCCAGCTCTAATACTTGCTATTTTAACACCATGAGAAAGTTACTTTTAAGAAGGTGTTACAAAACCCAGGGCTTCCCTGATGGCTCAAGGTTAAAGAATCGGCTTACAATGCAGAAGACACAGGAGACACAGGTTTGATAGCAAGATCAGGAAGATTCCCTGGTGGAGGGCATGGCAACCCACTCCAGTGTTCTTGCTTGGAGAATCTCGTGAACAGAGGAGCTCGGTGGGCTATAGTTCGTGGGGTTTCAAAGAGTCAGACACTATTGAAGTGATTTAGTGTGCACACATAAAACCTAAATTCCATGAGGTTTCTAAAGGCACTCAGTTGTTGGGAATGTTCTATTTTTGACAGCACACAGTTAATTTTGATAGCCTATGTTGATACCCTCCAAGTTTCCAAGTTTGTGATAGAATCCTGTTGTTAATTTTCATAGATTCACCCATTAGTGACTCTACAATAGCAAAAACCACTCTTAAATATTCTATAGTGAAAGAACATGGTAGAACATAGATTAAATTTCAACTTTCTGGCCATATAACTTTTGGGCAAATGATACCGTTTCCCTCGTCCTCTTTAATTTGTTACGCAAATTAAATCACACAATTTTTGAGTTTTCTAGCAGTGCTTCTGCCTTTTTCTAAATTAGGAATTACTTACACTTGCACATTCTAGGAAAATGATGCAGTCTATGTCACACTTGTGATTTATTCAGTGCATTTGCATGAAATGACTTTATGTGCCAATTTAACAATCATAATTTAAGTTTAGCACTTCCCTTTTAATGCTTCTTATTATGGTTTCATACAAACTTTAACTCTATGTGTTTAGTGTTTTCAATTAATCAGTTCTGCAGTTTGCTCACATGTCACTCCCTCTAGCAGGATTGTTTCCATTATCAACGAGACTTTACGGGCAGTCCACAAATCATTATGTGGTTTGGCACAAACTCTTAGGTTAATGAGATAAATCTGATTTCCCCTGGTCTTCTTACATCTAAAATATCTTTTCTGAGAGTCATATTTGTGAAAGTGATTTGGCTCAGAAAATCTGTTTAAAAATATGAAGGTAACATGTCCCTTAGGTAAGCGTGATTAGGAATATAGGGTTCATGCAATTAAGTTTAATTGGATTAAGTGGAGCAGACTGACTTTCATAATTAATTTAGTCTCATGATTGGTCTTTGGGGGGACTATCCCAGATGAAAAAGATGATTGTGGTAAAAGAGCATGAAATACTTCAAGATATAAGCAAAACCACAGAT
This sequence comes from Aepyceros melampus, assembly GCA_006408695.1. Lineage (NCBI taxonomy): Eukaryota > Metazoa > Chordata > Mammalia > Artiodactyla > Bovidae > Aepyceros > Aepyceros melampus. The sequence goes on from SJXQ01006408.1 coordinate 166,050, forward strand.
GATCCGGGTATCAGGAAGAATAAGTGATGATAGCAAGGGCATAAGAAATAAGATTGTTAGTCAAACGTAGATTATTTTCTTATATATCAGAAATGAACAATTAAAATGTGAAATTTAAAAATCTAGTAGCATTTACATTAGCACCAAAACATGAACTACTTAGGCATGAATCAAAGAAATATATTTATAGGAAAATGTGTAGAAAAATATATAACTCTGATGAAAGAAATCAAACAAATGAAGATGTATTTTGTATTCATGAATTGCAAGATTTGATATTTCTAATGTGTTAGTTTTTCCCAAGGGGATCTAGAGTTTCAATTGTGCAGTCACTGTATCTGACTCTTTGCGACCCCATGGACTGCAGCACACCAAGCTTCCCTGTCTTTCAGCATTTCCCAGAGCTTGCTCAATCTCATGTCCATTGAGTCAGAGATGCCATCCAACCATCTTGTCCTCTGTTGTCCCCTTCCTTCCTGCCTTAAACCTTTCCCAGCGTAGTTTCAATGCAATCCCAAAATCAATTTGTGGATATCAACAAATTGTTCCTAAAATTATATAAAGAAGCAAAAAATGACCCAGAATAGCTAACACATTAATATAAAGCTACAGTAACTGGGGCAGCATAGTGTTGTCAAAAATTAGACTTATAGAACAATGACACAAAATAGACGCACCAGAAACAGGTGCAAGAAAATACAATCAAATGATTTTTGGATAAAGAGTAAAGGAAATTCAATGGAGAAATGATCTGATGCCCAAACAACTGGGTACTGGTGTGTGTGTGTGTGAAATCACTACAGTCATGTCTGACTCTTTGTGATCATGTGGACTGTAGCCTACCAGGCTCTTCTGTCCTGGGATTTTCCAGGCAAGAATACTGGAGTGGATTGCCAGGCACTCCTGCAGGGGATCTTCCAGACCCAGGAATTGAATTTGTGTCTCTTATGTCTCTTTCATTGGCAGGCAGGTTCTTTACTACTAGCATCACTTATGAAGCCCAGATACTGACATGCCCCTCACTAAAAAAAAAAAAAAAAAAGGAATCTAGCTAAAATGTTACAATTGTCACAAAAGTTAACTCAAAAATGAATCATAGACCTAAATGTTAAAAGCAACACTGTAAGACTTTTATAAAATAGCATAGTAGAAAATCTCAGTGGCCTTGAGTTTAGCAATAATTTTTTTTAGATAAAACACCAAAAACATCACTTGTAAAAGAAAAAAATAAGATGAATTGGATATAATTAAAATTATCTTCTGCTCTCTTGAATACACTGTAAAGGAAATGAGACCACCTACAGAACAGAGAAAATATTTGCAGAACACATATCTGATAAAGTACTGGTATCCAAAATATACCAAGGACTCTTAAAAGTAGACATAAGAAAACAAACAACTTGAAAAACAGGCAGAGCTCTGAACAGACACCTCCCCAAAGACGATACATAGATGACAGGTAAGCATATAAAAGACTCAGATGCTGGGAAAGATTCAAGGCAAAAGGAGAAGGAGGCAGAAGAGGAAGAGATGGTTAGATAGCATCACCAACTCAGTGGCTTTGAATTTTGAGCAAACTCGGAGTTAGTAGAGGACAGAGGAGCCTGGCATGCTGCAGTCCATGTCACAAAGAGTTCAGCAGGACTTAGTGACTGAACAAAAATGGCAACAGAGAATATAAATGGATACTCTATTGTATTTGTCATTGTTAACTTGTAGGTTAAAATAACAGTGAGATGCCATTAATGACACAACAGTTGTAATGGTGAAAATCCAGAAAACTGATAATAGGAAACACTGATGAGGATGTGGAGCAACAGGAGTTCTCATTCATTGTTCTGGGGATGCAAAATGGTACAGCCACTTTGGAGAATAGTCTGGAAGTTTTATACAAAGTGAAATGAAATCTTACCATACAATTTAGAAATCACTCAAGTATTTGGCCAATTGAATTGAAACATTTATCAACAGAAAAAAATATATAGTACATTAGTGTTTACAGTGGTTTATTGATATTTTCCCAAACTAGAGGCAACCAAGATGGCTTTCAGTGGGTGAATGGATAGATAAGCTGTGATATACCCATGCAGTTAACTACTATTCAGCAATTAAATAAAAAAAAAAAAAACAGCTATCATGCCAAGACAAAACAAAGAGAAACCTTAAAGGCATGCTGTTAAATGAAGGAAGCCCATCCAGTCTTAAAAGGTTATGTAGCTCTTTTATTCCAATTATAAGACATTCTGAAAAAGGCAAAATTTTAGGTAGTGAGGCTATCATGGTTGCTAGTCTTTCAAGGGTGAAAGTGAGATGAATATGTGAAGCACAGAAAATTTTTAGGATAGTGAAAGTGTTCTGTGTTAAACAGTGATAAGGGATTCATGATATTTTGAATTTGTCAAATTCCATAGAGCTTTACATCACAAAATCAAACTTTAATGTATGCAAATTAAAAAGAAATCATTTAAGAAGTTGGTCAGCCCAGGAAAGGATGAGGTTATTACAAGAGAATATAAATATATTAAAATATACAAAGAAAACCCCCTCATTGAAGGTGGTAAGGAATAAAGTGTGAGCTCAATAACTTGGGAAATGAAGCAGTCTGTAAGATAAATGGCAAAAGAGACTGCATATAACCACTGTAGTCTAGTTTCCCAGGGAGTATGGGTTAGCAATTCTGATCCTGCTATACATGTATACTGGAAATAAACAATTCAGTAAATGAATGGCAGAAGCCAGGTTTTCTACTGTTGTGGAAGGTTACAGATCAAGGAAAGGTAGGTAGAATAATCCATATGGTAATAGAATAAATTTGGAGACTTCTGTAAGGACTCATGTTTAATTTACTATAAATATAAACACAGTGATATTTATAGATATGAGTACATACAGAGGTTAGTGTACAAACATATATTTCTTTGCTCCACATCTGAGAAGGCTTAAAAAAGTGATACCCCAGTAGCAAAGAGGACACCTAGCATTCAGAACTTGGTTTCTAATACCACTCTCCAATAAAAAGAATCAAGAATCTTTTGAGAAATGACTGATTCTAGAATTGGGGCAAAAAATGTACAAGATAATCCTGGAGCAACTTTAGTGCCAGAGATCAAAACTTTCTAAGCAAATGGGCAAACAAAACAACAGCAACAGCAATGCAGATATGTTAAAAGGCACATATGTATTTTCGTTTCAGTTATGAAAGTTCTGTTATAGGTTAAACATTATCTTCCCAAAATTCATATGTTAAATTCTTAACACCTAATACTTCAAAAAATGTGACCTTATTCAGAAATAGGGTTATTGCAGATGTAATTAGTTAAGAAGAAGTCATACCGGAGTGAAATTGGCCCATAATTCAATATGACTGTTTTCCTTATAGAAAGGAGATATCTGGATATCTGTAAGGGAACAAACACACGCTACTTTAAAGAGGAGGAAAGTTGTTTAGTTTTAGTTAGACTAATGCCAAGACCAAAGGAGATACATATCTTTTCTCCACCAAAAATTCATACTTCTTCAAGGAAGATGCAATCTGCTCACAAATAGCATTCCTAAATGTACAGAGTTTTACCCAAGCTAGGTCAAGGGGCTGTCTACTCTTATATCAAATCTATCCTTAATTTGCTCTTATCACCTGCATGGATCCTCAGTTGAATAGGCTGTGGCCAAAAATAATGTTATGTTTTTTAATTGGCAATCTACAGCATGGCAGTTTTTATAGGGAAGAACCCCTCTCTTGAAGAAGAATCTGCCTACAATGCAGGAGACCTGAGTTCGATCCCTGAGTTGGGAAGATCCTCTGGAGAAGGGAAAGGCTACCCACTCCAGTATTTTGACCTAGAGAATTCCATGGACTGTATAGTCCATGGGTTCACAAAAAGTCAGACATGACTGAGCAACTTCCACTTTCACTTTCACCCCTTTCTTGAAGTTTCTTGAGGAGTCAGACTTCCTGGATCCAATCAGCAGTGTTCAAGCCAAGGCAACACCAACTCAGTCATTTTTGTTTCTATTCAAATTCTTTTATAACTAAAATAATATTGCTCAGTTTGATCACTCTGTCAGTTCAACTCAATAAACATGTTTATCTTATGGACTCTTGTATGTTAATTGATGCTGTCTGTCCTGTGGGAGGTCAAAATCCTGCTTGGGAGGCATAAAGTTTGTAAAAAAAAAAAAACTTACACTAAGCAGCACATAAAAATTCTCTATGGAGAAGCAGAGTCTTAACTGAAAACAGGGCATGAGCTCTCATAGGATCATAGAGATACAAGGTCCTTGTATAAATTTACTGGAATTTCTTGGAGTATAATTTTCTAATCGAGTATAAGACCTGAACTTGTTTGACTGTGGCAAGCCTATCAGAAATTAATGTTAAACAGTTATACCTTGAGAATGAGTTTATTCTTCTAAGGGAATCGGGAGCAGCACTTTTCTCTGGGAGATACAACAGTGTCTTTTGTTCCTGTTGCTTAGACTGAAGCTCTTTCTAGCAATTAATGACCAGTTTTTCTTGATGTTGTCCTCTACTTTTCTGTAATTAACCTTACTTTTGCTTCTGTTATGTGTCTTGGAAAGTTCTAGGGAAAGCATCTTTCTCTCTCCCTCTCTCCTTAACCTCTTTTAAACAGGTGCCATGCAAACTATAAATATAATGTCTGAAAAACTTTCAGACATATAATTGAATTTATATTGAATTCAACTTATAATTGAATTTACCTGCTGGGCATTATGGAGAAAGCAATGGCAACTCACTTCAGTACTCTTGGCTGGAAAATCCCATGGACTGAGGGCCTGGTAGGCTGCATCCATAGGGTCGCTAGGAGTCAGACACAACTGAGCGAATTCACTTTCACTTTTCAATTTCATGCATTGGAGAAGGAAATGGCAACCCACTTCGGTACTCTTGCCTGGAGAATCCCAGGGATGGGGGAGCCTGGTGGGCTGCCGTCTATGGGGTCTCACAGAGTCGGACATGACTGAAGTGACTTAGCAGCAGCAGCTGGGCGTTAAGAGACTATATGAATATCATAAGGTAAAATCCAATATCATGTGGCAGTCTAGCTGTAAATAGGCACACTTCACATATATTTTAGACTGATTATAGGTCTAGAGAAATTATATATATACATAGTGGTATGTTTCAGTTCAGTTCAGTTTAGTCGCTCAGTCGTGTCCAACTCTTTGTGACCCCATGAACTGCAGCACGCCAGGCCTCCCTGTCCATCACCAACTCCCGGAGTTCACTCAGACTTACCTCCATCGAGTCATCCAGCCATCACATCCTCTGTTGTCCCCTTCTCGTCCTGCCCCCAATCCCTTCCAGCATCAGAGTCTTTTCCAATGAGTCAACTTTTCGCATGAGGTAGCCAAAGTACTGGAGCTTCAGCTTTAGCATCATTCCTTCCGAAGAAATCCCAGGGTTGATCTCCTTCAGAATGGACTGGTTGGATCTCCTTGCAGTCCAAGGGACTCTCAAGAGTCTTCTCCAACACCACACTTCAAAAGCATCAATTCTTCAGCGCTCAGCCTTCTTCACAGTCCAACTCTCACATCCATACATGACCACTGGAAAAACCATAGCCTTGACTAGACGGACCTTAGTCGGCAAAGTAATGTCTCTGCTTTTGAATATACTATCTAGGTTGGTCATAACTTTTCTT